>PVKH010000946.1:0-22612 GCA_004027955.1 Chaetophractus vellerosus | reverse complement strand
TAACCAATATCAGAACTGAAAAAAATCTGTCTGGGAAACTAGGGCTGAATTCTCCTGGAAGAGTTGCTTTCATGACTTCGGTTATAAACTTCAAGGTCCCTTTCCCTAATTTATCTAAAAAGATTAATCAAGAAAGACCAAATATCCTTCCTTAATTATACTTAGGTGACCATGGCCACTCTACTAGATGAAGCTTGTTTTATCTGTGTCAGAGTCCTTTCAAAGGACTAGCAGTGACTCTGAGGTAGGACAGGTGCCTCTGTCTCTGGGATCATTGAGATTGGCATGGGGCCAAGGCTGACTGCAGAACCAAGAGAATATGTCTTTCAAATTATAGACTGGGATGATGAATTATTAGAAATATGCAGAGAGTGTTTGTAATAACATGTATAACTAAAGTAGTTTATAACTACTCCCTTTAGTTTTAGAAGTTTGTGATTCCAATGATTTCCTATGATTATAGGAATGGTACGACCATACACATTCCTAGGTTACTTAAAAGGCTTACAGTTATTGTTCCAGGTGCCATGCTATTCTTTAGATACACTGTACAACAATGATGTGGATATTTCATTCCTCATTAACGACTCGTGCCAGACATATGATATACCATCTGGGTACTGGTTCTTCCTCTGCTATCAACCTAGATACATATTTTAACAATTTCTAAATCAATATGCATGGTAGTTGAAAAAAACATACAGATTAGTATTTAAGAGAATTTACCTGGGTGACTTTGGAGATATAGAGGTCAAGTAAAATTTTAGTAATTACTTTATGCACAAAGCATCATGGATCTGGAAACAGAATGGAAAACATTTCCTTCTTTTTTCACCTGCAAGAGTCACAATCCTTAAGGTCCTGAGAAGAACTGTTGAAAACCTCTGATCCAGAACTAATTTCATGGTTTATAGTTGAAGAAACCAAAGTCTACAAAGTTTATAACACTTGTTGGTGATCTTACATTTGTGACAATAGTGGATCATAACTAGCAACAAGGTCTTTTGCCATCAAATCTATTCCTTTCCTGTGTCCCTTTATGCTTGTTTATAACACCAGCCTTATCAAAAAGCAGCTCACATAGTTTACATACAGATATGTCACATGTGGTAGGTTGAATTATGTGCCCTGACAAATATATGCTCTGAATCTTACATCATGTACCTGTGGGTGTGAAACCATTGTAAATAGGACTTTTCTTAGTTTTCTACCTGCTAAAACAAATACAGTACAATGGGTTGGCTTAAACACAGAATTTATTGTCTTGTGGTCTTGAGGCTAGGACTAGGGGCAGAAATCCAAAATCATAGCATCAGTACAGCGATGCTTTCTCCCAGAAGACTGTGGCTGGCTTCCAGTGATCCTTGGTCCTTCACTTGTGTTCTGTCACATGGCAATGAGGATAGCAATGTCTTCTTTCTCCTCCACATTCTATTGGGCCGCACCTTAACTGAAGTAACCTCTTCAAGAGATTTACAGTGGTTCCACAACCCCCAGAATATGGACCAAAACCAAGAACATGTCCAAACTGGTGTATACAATTTGATCCATTTTAAGGACCTTTTGATGTTTGTTTGTTTTTTAGTTAAGGTATGGCCCATTGAATGAGGTTGGGTCTTAATCCATTTTACTAAAGGCCTTATAAAGAAAAGAAATTAGCCAGAAGTCAGAGAAAGCCTCAGCAAGGAGACAGATGTCAGCAGAAACTGGAAGAGCAGTGAAAAGAGGGGACCTCGCCAGGCTGAGATACAAACCAAGGAACCCCAAGGATTGCAAGCAGCCGGCACCAGAATGCTACAGAGTCAGGAAGAAATATCTGCCAATATCTTGGTTTTTTACTTATTCTATCCAAATAAGTGCTTGTTGTTTAAGCCAGCCCATTTTGTAGCATTTGCCATCAAAGCCTGGCAAACTAAGAAATCACACCATATAATAGGATGCTAGAATTGCAAGGGATCTCAAGAATACTTTCTCTAGATAGACAACAAAACTGGGGAGATACAAACATTTTAACATACAGGCAAGATTTGAGTCCCAGTTGCTGGAGTGTGAGTCCGGTCTTGTTTCACTATACCATCAAAGTAATATTCTGGAAGAAAAAACTAAATGTTTGAAAAAATTGATATTACTATGCTATAAAGTATGATTGATGTCCCAGTTTTCCATCGAAGATAGTTTTTTTTATATGAACTATTGATCATGATGCCTCATTGGGCTATATGATAACCAAAGAGACAATTATAAAATGAGCAGCCAGAAGGCATCTCAGAGTAGAAAATGTCAATTCATTGCAAACTCCATATAAGAAAACTCATTGAATGAACTAATATTGTCCAGAAGCCTCAAAGCTAAAACCTTTCTTAATTTTCACTGTTAAATATTTATCACTGGTGAGAAAGTATTGTCTCATCTTTGAATTATGTACCTCCCATTGAATAGCTTATGATCACAGACATGCTTTAAACAATGGAATTGATACACATCATAGAAGGAAAATACATAGGCTTTTGTCACTTACTTCCACAGGTACGTAGGCATTAAAAATTCCAGCATCATACTTGATGATTGATATTGCAATTTTTTGATTTTGTAATACTTTCTGTAACTCGGTAATGAATCTTTTGCATGTTCTATATGTAATCTTCTCTTTTGAATGCCAATATAAATGATTCCTTTCCATTACTATCATTACCTTGTATTATGGAAGAATTTGTCTTGTAGGCTGTTGTTTCCCATGTCTATTTTAATGAATGTCTGTCAGTGAACTGGGAATCAAGTGTTTCTGCCTATCAGCACACTGTCAAAGAGAAAATGCTGGGGAAATGCAAAAGCACTGGCAGCAGTATTTTGGCTTTCTTTGCTACAAGTGGCTTACAACACACCCTATAATTTCCTTTGTGAATATGCTTGCTTAGTGTATCTTACCTTCAATTCTGTTCCTATTTTCTGAAGATTTATATATAGGCATCTTTCCTTCTTCTTTTATTTGGTAGAAGTCCTTGTATGAATTATGAAATGACTGATGAAGGCCTTCGTCTGCAAACCTCTTATTCCTGCTGTGAGCATCTCTCTATTGCTCCCTTCTCCCAATACTGTTCAGCTTGTCTTTTAAAAGTAGCTGTCATTTCTGCTTATCTAATCATATCTGAGGTAGTATCATTCAAAAGTACGTTGGTTGACATAAATGCAACTCCAAGTTTGCTGGCGATTTGGGAAGATTATCAGAATGGTAGCTTCTCTACAGGTTGTATTATCACTATCATTAAGGTTTATTGGTTACTAATAGAAAGGTTAAAACACACACACATGCAGTGGAAAGCTGAAATATGGATTTCCCAGAGAATTTACAATGTATAACAAACAAGAGGGCAAGGTACTTACCGTTTATGTCTGGATTTTTTCCCGACTTCTATTGGATGTCATCCCTAGTCAATTTCATCTGACGGTTTTCTTCAGAAATTTAAAAAGGAAAGGGGAAAAAAAAGTATACCTTCAAGAATCAGCATCAAGAATCAGGGGGTTTAAATAATGTACATAAAAGTTCACGAAGTAATGATTGTTGGCCAAGTAATGAGCAAACAACAGAATGCCAGATATAAGACAAGAGGAAAAAGAAACTTATGCCATGATTAGTGCCCTTGATCTGATAGTAAACCAAAATAAATCCAAAATGGAAACACTTTCAAATAAGAAGCCCTGCCTCATTATTCAAATCAGACATCTAAATTGGGAAAGGATAAATTCTGTCACATTTTGGACTTGTTAAATGTCTGGAAATATTTTCAAATGGAAAGATGTTCCTAAAATTCAAGGCAACAAAATGTCAGTCACTTCTATCCTTAATTTAAAAATATCTGAGTAAAGTAGACCTAAAATTCAATCCTATGTTTTCAGATTATAGAGTCACCTGATTAAAAGTTTGCATTTTCAGGCATTTTCAACAAGACAGCTTTAAAAGGTTTCAAATTCAACTAAACTCAATATATTTAGCTGTTCTATTTTTTTTTGTTACATATCCCCCCCGCCTTTCTGCTTGCTCTTGCTGTGTTCATTTTTGTGTTCTTCCATGCCTGCTCTGTCCCCCGCTGTGGCGACACACGGAGTCAGCTCACCGTGCAGGCGGCTCTGCTCCTTTCGCGGGCGGCTCTGCTTCCGTTCACGGGTGGCTCTGCTTCCGTTCATGGGAGGCTCTGCTTCATTTCGCAGGCGGCTCTGCTCCGTTCCCGGGCAACTTGCCCTGCCCGTGGCGGCCTTTTTTTTTTTCCCTGCCCACAGCGGCTCTGCCCCGCCCATGGCGGCTTGCCCTTCTCAAGGCGATCTGCCTGCCTGGAGAGGCCCCCGGGAACTGAACCCGGGGCCTCCCATGTGGTGAACTGGCGCCCTATCCACTGGGCTATGGCCGGCCCCCTAGCTGTTCTATTTTGAAAATTTCCTACCCCAAGCTACATTGATCACAACATACCCAGTTGTTTTTCCCCTTTTTTTTGTTATGAACATTTACCTGTTTTTGTTATGAATATTTATCTGAAGAGAAAAATAACACATGACATAAAGGTTTTAACATGTGTTGTTAAGTCAAATGAAGGATGTCATAGGAAGTAATCTTTGGAAATCATGAAAATTAAACAACCTGGAAAATTATGATAGTCTTATTAAAAATGTAAGCACATGAAAACCTGAGAGTTAAGGATGGGGAATGGCACATGGTTTATTATGATTAGAGCAACTAGTCTGTGGTAGAGAAAATTTCTATTTTACTCTTGATTTAGGTTTTTAAATAGGAAAAATATGCAGTTAAAATATTACACAGTTCAACCATTAAAATTTACGTAGTTCAAAAATTGAATTATATAGTGAAATATCTGCCCTCCACTTATGCCCCAACGATGCATTCACCTCCCAATCAGTAAGGTAGCTCTTGTTTTTGATATCCTAAATATTTCTTCAAATATTTTTAAACAAATGTAAAATACAAAGGTGAATTTATTCTCTGCCAAGTATTTGTGTGCTATAAACTCTGTTTTGCAACTGATTTCTCTACTTAATACTATATCCTAGAGATTTTTGCATATTACATATAAAACCATTCTCATTCATTTACTTTAATGGCTGCAAGGCTTTCATTGAACAATTATGCCATAATTTATTTAACTAATTTCCTATTAATGTCCACTGTTAAAGTGGCCAGTATATTGCTATTACAAATAATGCTTTACTAAATATACTTTATACTTGAATATACATAATCTTGTGTAGGTACTAGTACGTCTGAATTGCATATTCCAAGAAATGGAATTGCTGAGTCAAAGGCTATATGGATTTGTATATTTATAGTTATTGCTAATTTTTTTCTCCATTGGAATTGTGCTAATTTATATCCTTCTCAGCATTTTATGAGAGTACCTACTTCCACAAAGCCTTGCCAAAAGAGCCTTTAATCAAAGTTTCATGTCTTTACTGAGCCCCTATATATTTGGTCTTTTCAGTTCACTTATTGATCCTCTTTGTACATTTAAAGCCCATTGTATCTCCTTTACTATAAAATATTTGTTCACATCCTTTGTCCTTAATTTCTACTGGATTGGTCATTTCCATATCTATTTAATGAGCACTTAATATACTAGAGTGAATTACATTTTTTTGTCCTCTGTTAATTGTAAATACTTTTTCATTTTGTTGCTTTCCTTTTCTTTATCATAACTTTTGCTTTATAGTTAGTGTTTAGATTTTGTGGTATAATTTATAAATATTTTCTTCTATGGCTTTTGGATTTTGTTTCATAGTTTAAAAAGCTTCTTCATTCTGAGTTTATGAAATGATCTCCCTAACTTCTCTTCTAATAGTTTTTGGTTTGTTCCATGTTTATAACTTTGAATCATTGAGAATTTATCATGTTATAAGGTATAAAGTATGGCATCAATTGTATTTGTCTACCATGGAGGCCAGCTGTGTCATCAGTAAGTCTTACTGTCTTTTTATATACCAAATCCTATGGGCAAGGCCCTTATTTAACGTGCAATGTTGGTAGAGAACTAAGCAAGGTTATAATCTCTGTGTCTAATGGATGAGCAGCTACCAGTTTAGAAGTGTGGCTAAGGCTCTGAGGGCTATTTTTTTGGCCCTAACTTGGAGGTTTCATTGTAGAATGAAACTACCAGGTTGGGCAGTCATAACATTTTTTTTCCCCATTTCTGAAAGGGGACCATTGGCAAGCTATCTGTAACTATCTAATAAGAAGTAATTAAGTCCAAAAGCACAGACAGTGAATTTTTGTCAGACTTTTAACCAGCTGTAATTCCATGGGGTTTAGAGAATATAGGGGATTCCATGACTTGGCTTAATTTATTATTGTCTGGACTACTTTCAAGGTTTCTTGTGTAAGGACTTACACTTAAATTTGATCATATGTCTTCCTGATGACTTGATAAACAAACTGCTCTAAAGTTTTTGGGAGTAATATGTGCTGTCTCCAGTATCCAATAGGGCTACTCATATTTTGAGCCTCCTGTGGAGTTAATAGATCACCTCTAATGTTTCTTTGGTTTATAGCTCAGATAGCTCCCAAGATGACACTTGGGTAGTCAGGTCATAGGTCATGCCCTCCATCAAAGTCCATTCATCTTTAGCCAGCTTTGTTTTGGTAGCATTCAATGCAGTGGGAGCAGTATTCTCAACAGAGGCCGTAATTGAAAAGTTGTCTTTGTACAGATTTTACATCGACCAACAGTTCATACTTGTACTAGAGTTTGCCTGATCACTGTCATCAAGACAAACTGATTTTGTTTTTCTTTCCAGAAGCATATAAAATAATAAAACATCAGTAAAGTTAAATTTTTCAAACCAAGTGCAATGTGAATTGGAAGGGAACAACAGTACCATTTTTAAATATAATCCTCTTTAATCCACAGTAAGGCTCCAGTACTAATGGATTTTACTAGTTAGTAAGGGCTGTTAAAGCTCAGGGTGATGTTGCATAACACTCCTGCTTGAATTAACTCTCCTCTGAAAAGAATAACTGTTTTTTTTTTTGTTTTTGTTTTTGTTTTGTTTTTGTTTTTGTTTTACCTAGTCTGAATTATTGTGTCAATTGTACAATCTGAGCAAGCTTCCCAGGTATTAACCATTCTTGAGCATGCATTCTATTGACTTTTGTAGAATTCAAAGAATAACTATATCTGATCAACTTGTTCATGGATCTATGGTAGGCAGATTTCTAAGATGGCCCCCAAGATTTCTGTTCCCTGTTGTACCAACACCAGTCCAGTTTTTCAATCAAACACTAATCTAAATACCTCTCAGAAGGGATTTTGAAGATGTAATTAGGTCCCAATTTCATTGACCTTAAGTTAGGGTCATTAACAGGGTGGACCTTATCTTACCACATGAGCCTTTTAAAAAGCAAGATTTCTTTTAACTGTTGTCAGAAGAGGAAGTCAAAGATTTGAAGCATGAGGGGAATTTCAAGTGAAGGAGCTTGTCTTTGCTGCCTTAAACAATGAGGGGGGCCATATGACAAGGGGCTGAATATGGCCTCTTATAGCTGAGTGCAGTCTTTGGCTGACGTTGAGCAAGAGAACAGAGACTTCACTCCTATGGCTTGAAAGGAAGTGAATTCTGATAACTGCCTGAATAAGCTTGGAAGTGGACCCAGAACTCCACAGGAAACCATAACATGTAGAAAACTTGATTCCAGCCTTATGAGACACTGAAAAGAGAAACTAGTCAGGCTGTGCCTATACTTCTGATTTATAGAAATAGGAGGTAAGAAATGGGTACTATTTCAAGTTTCTAAACTTGTGGTAATTTTTCTGCAGCAACAGAAAACTAATATAGCATCCAAGCACTCAGAGCCTCCTTATCAAGGCAAAAGAACAGGATGTCAGAAGAATAGCAAGTGTAGTCCAGGCAGAAAACCCAAAATAATAGCCATGTAAAATCCAATGTCTAGCAAGTTCAAGAATGTTTGGGATCTTCACCTAGGACGAGAGTAAGGCAGCAGGTCCCAGACCTAATCTTTGTCCCTGGTTTTCCTATGTTCTGAAGTTTCTAAAGACCAGTCTCAGTTTTGGTATTAGCTCATTTACCCCGTTGCCATTTTGAATAGCCATTGTATCTCAGCTAGTGCTACTGGTCTTTGTAATTTTATTAGTTGCCCAGAATTCAGCTATAAAGCATATACAGCTTAGTATTCCTTCGTCCCTGACCCCACCAGTCTCCAAAGAATCTATCTCCTTTTCTCTGGTTACAAGTAGTATAACTACTTGGGGTTTTCCTTTTGTGATATATCTGCCTGTCTTTCAAATGATCTGATTGCTTGGCAGTTTTAGTCTCTTACAGCATATAGCTATTATTCCATTCTCTTTGGGGCCTGGAGCAAATATCTCTAAGACCTTGCTGAATCCTGAGCTATTGGACTCCATAGCTGCTCGGGCCCCTTCTGGAAATTTAAACTGATGATGCTTTAGCAGGCTCTCTACAGGATCCCAGGCTAATGGGCACTATGGCCACCCTATCTGCTCTTGGGTTACTGGACACCTAATCATCAGCCTTACTCATGACCTCTCACTGTCTCTAGGTGGTAAAATTCCTACCCTTGGACTGGCCCAGTTAAACTCTGTAATTCCAAAAACACATGGCACCCCACATTGGGCAATAATCTCACTTAAATATAACAAAAGCTTTATCAGAGGAAACAAATTATAAGCAGAGAAGTAGCAGAGGACACATTGGACCACGAATGCTCATTATTCCAAAGCATAGATGTTCTGCATGCACTGTTACCGACTTAACTACAGGCAGAATTGGAATCTGGAGCACCACAGAACAAGCCCAACACCCATCATGATTCATATTTATAGGGAAAACCATCCACTTCAACTTTGCTAAGGAACAAGAAATACATCAAGGGATCTTAGCATTCAGGAAAAATGCTAGGGAGAAGGCATACCAATGGCTAAGGTCAGCATATAGAAGGTCATGAGACTTTCCTTGTTTGATGACATTAGGCAATAATGATGGTGCATCTCGGCAGATTGGTTCAATTTGACCATGCCAGCTTTCTGCTAAGCAACCCTGCAAACAGAAGTAAAATTGAGCCTCCAGTGTCATCCAGATTTCTCTCTCATCACATAGATGCTCATACATAATGTATCTTGTCACATTATTTTCTAGATATTTTGCAGTTTGGTATGAGTCTTAAAATTTTTAAAAAGAGGTGCTTAGGAAAGAATTTTAAATTTCTAAATGTTTTATGGTTTAATCATTAATTTCTATTTTTGTTCCATTTTATTTAGAGAATATGCATGTGTGTGGGTGTGCTATTTCTACATTTGGAAGATTTTCTTTGGTGCCTAGTAAATGAAAAATTTTATTGATTGTTCCATGGACAATTGAAAAGAATGAGCATTCGTTACTTTCAGGGTAAAGTAGATTTTTATGGCTTATTTTTTTTTTAATCTTAAAATGGTATTTTAATGCCTAGTTTTATCAGGAAAGACAACCGGTTACTTTATTCTGTTTACCCCCTTGTCTTCCCTATCTTCTCCTATTTTACTTGTGCAGTATCTACTTTGCATAACATTTACATTCTATTACCCTGATACATTTCTTGTAATTTTATATTCAAAAGTTAGCTACACTCTGTGTTTAACATTAGTCTTTTTGCCTTTAATTTTCTTATTTTAGGGTATTATATGTGCATTTGTTCCTTCTTTATAAATCATCACTGAATGAATCAGGTTTTCATAGACCAGTTATCAGTAGGAAATGTACAGCAGGGTGTGGGGAGGTATGACAGGGTGAGAAGGAGCCAGACTAGAGTTTCAGACTTGCTGACTCATCCAACTCAAAGATCTCCTTCTATTCTGCTGCCAGAGAAACAGACTGCCTCTTGCAAATATTGTCCATCTGTGTGATCCTTTTTTAAAAATTAATTAATTAATTAATTAATTTTAAAGATACTTAGGTTACATAAATGTTACATAAAAAATATACGGGATTCCCATATGCCCCACTCCCCACACCTCCCACATTTTCCCACATTAACAACATCCTTCATTAGTGTAGTGTATTCATTGCAATTGATGAACACATTTTGGAGCATTGCCATTAATCGTGGATTAAAGTTTACATTGTCATTTACACTCTCTCCCACCCAATTCTGTAGGTTATGGAAAAACATATAATAGCCTATATCTGTCATTGCAATGTCATTCAGGACAATTCCCAAGTCCCAAAAATGGCCCTGTATTAGACCTATTTTTCCCTCTCCCTGCCCTCAGAACCTCCAGTGGCTACTGCCTCCACATCAATGATATAATTTCTTCCATTGCTAGAAGCACAATAAGTAAGTCTACTTTAGTCCATAGTTCATTCCCCAGTCCTGAGGATTCTGGGATGGTGATGCCCACTCTAACTCTAATTGAGAGGGGGCTGCAATCCCATAGGGATGATAGATGGGACTTTCTTGCTGGCAGTTATAGACACTCTTGGTACCTTGGTATGGTAGTTGTTCATCTTCACCTCCTTGTCAGTTGTCCTGGGTGAGACCAATGAACTGGAGAGTAGGTATTGCAACTCCATTGAGATTATAGGTCCAGCTGGCACATGGATAGCCCAAAGCTTTAAGTCTCTTGGGCATACTCCTACCAACTCTAGTACTAATTATAGGTTCAAATACAAGGACAGAAGAGCCATGTGTAAGGAAACCACAATTGAGTCCAACTCCATCACCCTGGTGAGCATAAATTCCAAAGTAGGGCCCAATGGCAAGGCACCAAACTCCTGAGCTATCTGCCCCAATTATAGTGTCTGGATGTCTTCATAGCCCCCCAAGAGCTGTGCTATTTGGGGTAGTATCTACTTTGACAGTCAATGAGATCCTGCTGAGATGTGCATAAGTGTAACCTCTGGAATGACCTCCTGATTCACTTTGAAGTCTCTTAGCCATATAAACTCATTGTCTTTATCTTTTCCCCCTTTTGGTCAAGGCCTTTTTCCAGTTGCATTGCTAGTTGGTGCTTGTTTGTAATCCCTCCCTGCCAGGGAGACTTATTCCCGGAAGTCATGTCCCACACTGGGGGGAAGGTAATGTTTTTTTTTTTTTTAAGATTTAGTTTTTATTTTCTGCTTTTTGACATTTGCCTTTCATCGTTGTAAGATCTCTTGTCCTATATGTAGTAATATTTTCTTCTATTTATTCCCCTAGTGTCTTACTTTTCTCATTTTGTCTTCAAAGAAGTTTTAGGTTACAGAAATATCATGTACCAAATACAGGGGACTCCCATATAACCGAAATTCCCTTATTAATAACATTTTACATGTGGATGGTATGTTTGTTACAACTGAATATTGAAACATAGCTACCAACCATGGTCAATGGTTTACATTTGGAGAGCATGGGTTGGACTGTCCCTGGAACTGGGGGGATGTTAGGGGAGGGAGCATGTGAACACTGGGGATTGGTGGGTACGTGGCTGAAACTACAAGTTTGGGAATGCTCTTTTGGCAGTATTGCCAAGTGAGGGTTGCTGGTTTAGGGTATTGGATGTGGAGGACAGTTGGGACAGGGCACACCTGGGGCAGTCTTCTAGGCAGTGTGTAAGTGTTCATCTTGACACAGTGTGTTTTATCAGTGGGTGGAGAACCACATTATGAGCAACAAGGTGGTGGACCCATGATGAGGAGTCCTGCTATGTTCTTAATAAAGGGGCAAGAGTATCTAGAGAAAATGGGTAGTGCCCAGTAGGGGAGGACAGACCAGTGTGTCAAGCCCTCAAGGTTGTTGCAAGTAACTATGAATCATGTCCTTCAAGGAATGAAGCTTGGTGGTTGCCTTGGCTCCTGAGGGGAGGGGGAGGGAGGAATAGAATAGATGGAACAGGGGTCATTTTGGGGGTGATGGATGTGTTCTACATGATCTTGCTATGATGGATACAGGCCATGTAAAATTACATCAAAATTTATAAAAGTGTATTTTCCAAAATGTCTATGTGATTCTGAATTTACTCCCTCTACTTCTTTGAACTGAAATGAATTCAATAAGACTTTTGAAATCCACCAGATCAACCTGTTTCTGAGATTGCCATGAAAGTAAAAACTACAGATTTTCCTCTTCAAGTGTAGCCGTCAACTTTAGGAACTTTGAATCCTAAGATTAGGTATAGGTTATTAATTTCTATTATCCAGAACTTCTAAATCCTAATTTATTTTTTGAATATGCAATCTTTCCTAGATTAAGAGAAGATTGTTGAGAATTAAAATCTCCCATTTCAAGTATGTCTTTTTCTATTTCTTCTTTAGTTTTCTGTGGTTTTCACTTTATGAAAGTTGTTTCTATAAGAAGCAATTCATAAATAGTCTAAAATATTATGTCTTCATTTTGAATTATATATTTTAACATTTTAAGTTCCTCTAATTTGTCTCAATTAATCCTCTTTTGGACTGAATTCCACCATGCCCTAAATTAAGAATCGTCCCAGCTTTCTTCCTTTGGTATGGACTTTCGACCATCTGTTAAATTTCAAAACCTCTAATCATTTTGATTTTGATATGGCATTTATATATTATAGTTCTGTTTTCCTTTGTGATGTAATCTGATAGACTTTTTAAAGTTAGTGAGCTAAATCTATTTGTATTTATTGATATGACAACCAATAAAAATATCAATTGTATCCCTCACCTTCAGAAAATTTATCATGGTTGGAGCTGTCTGAAATCTGCTACCCTGTGCCACTTGCAAAACCTCTTCCAGGGGAGTATCGGGCCTCTTCTCTCACTTTGCTCCTGCCCTATCTCAGATATTTAGCCCCCAGATGGAAGACCTTCACATATATTATATAGAGTTTATACCTAGATCCTAGTTTAATTCACATGGAGTTTGTGTTTTGTTTCAACAAAGTTTTGAAACAATTTTGTTTTATCTTTGAGTAAGTAATACATATATGCACATGGTACAAAATTCAAAAGTTATGAAAGTGAAAATCCTCACACATTGTCCCTCTGGTATCCAAAGTTCCTCCCTAGAAGGAAGTCCTCATATCAATTTTATGAGTAACATTCTAGGTGACTTTAAAATACATACAGTGAAACACACAATCTTAAATGCATTTTGGCAAATGCATTTTGGCAAATGCATAAATCTATGCCCCTATCAAGATAAAGCATATTTCCATTATCCCAGAAGATTCCTTTATTTTCCTTCTTAGCCAATCCTTTTTCTCCTTCCAAAATCCAACCACAGTTCTGTTTTATATTACCAATAAATTTGATCTGCCTGTCTTGAAATTCATATAAAGGGAAGAGTACAGTACATACTCTTTCTCTTTTGTTTCATTGAACATAATGGTTTTGAGATTCATCCATGTTGTTTCATGTGTTGGTAGTTTGTTCTATTTTATTGATGAGTGGAGTTACATTCTTCATATATACTACTATGTATTTATCTATTCTCTTATTGATATATATTCACATTGTTAGCAGTTTTAGGCTATTATAATGATGTTGGATTAAATATTAGCATAAAATTTTTGTGGACATATATTTTAAATTCTTGTAGATGAATACCTTGTAATAGAATTTTTTCATCATAGGGTACATGCATGTTTGACTTTATATGGATTTCACAGTTTTCCAAAGTAGTTGCAATTTACTCTCCTACTAGTAAGGTATGGAAGTTCTTGTAGCTCTACACCCTGATCAATATTTGGTGTTAATTTTAGCTTCTCTTGGGTATAAACTTATATACTGCTGTGGTATAAATTTACATTTCTCTGAGGATTAATGATGTTGAACAATTTTTCAAGTGCTTATTGGTTATTCATATATCTGCATTGTGAAGTGTTTATACAATTTTTCTATAAGTTGGATTTGTCTATTATTGAGTTGTCAATCTATTTATATATTTGAAAACAAGCCTTGCTGTATTAAAAATGTATTGAGAAAACACATATATAACATAAAACATTGCCATTTTAACCATTTTTAAGCATGTAATTTTATGCCGCTGTAATGGTTTGACAGTTTTATCTAATTATGAATTCCAAAAATATAAATTGAATCATGCTTGTAAACTGATCTGTTCATCTGGGCATGATTGGGTTATGACTAGGGCATTGACTGGGCTGCGTCAGTAGGGTGTTTAGCCCCACCCCTCAGTAGGTGTGGTCTCAAGTATAAAGGGCATGGCCAAAGACAGAGGGAGCAGATTTGAGAAGCAGATTTTTGAGATGCAGTTCTGATGTTGGAGAGGGCCATTCTCCTGATAGTCTACAGCTGACCTTGTGGAAGAAGTGCTAAGCCTGGAGAGAAACACAGCCCCAGCAGGAGAGGAACCCAAAGGCCTGAGCCCTGGCAGATGTCGGCAGCTGTCTTGCTCCAACACATGGACTTTGGTGAGGGAAGAAACTTATGCTTTGTGGCCTGGTAACTGTAAGCTTCCACCTCAAATAAATACCCTTTATAAAGACCAACCAATTATTGGTATATTTTGCAAAGGCACCTCTTTAGCTGACTAAGACAGCCGCTCCCTCAAGTCTTCACCACAAGGCACCCATTCTCTGGTATATTGTCCTGCTCTCAGACTTTTTCATGAGCATTCAGTGAGGTGGAGAAGTTCCTGCAAGTGTGTACAAATTCCTCTTCTGTATTTTACTCCCAGGCTTTTAGTTTCCCCTACAAGCCCCCATTTGGCCTTTAAAATTTGCAAAAAATATTATCTGAATTTTTTTTAATGAGTTTTCAACCATGCAAACCGCAATTATTTTTGCACCAACCGAATACATAAAGTCTTACTTTTTAAATATACTATGGGAATCTCTGCCTTTTAATTGTTGTGTTTAGCCCCTCTACATTTGATAGAATTATTGATATATTTGAGCTATATCTCACAATTTAAAAATATTTATAAAAACTAAAGAGACCATATATTCTTTGTTTTTTTCTTCCATTTGTGTCTTTTGAAAGAATTGAATATTATTACTATTTAATCTTATCTATATTGATTATTAACTTTTATTTCTTTATTGATAAAATATTTCTCTAGTATTTATAGTATAGAGCTCTAACTTGTCACAGTCAACATTAAAATATTATTATTCTACTTCTCACATAATGTAAAAATAAAATGCTGTCATTTTTCTCGTTATACCATCATTTGTGATTTTGTAATACATTTTACTTCTACAACTGCTAGATACTACTCAATTTATTGTTATTCTTCTTTCCATTAAAGGATCATTTATCTTTTTTAACATTGATAACTATCTATACATTTTCAATTAATTTAAAAAAAAATTTAGATAAATGTTGATTCATGTGCAATTGTAGTAAATAATACAGAGAGATCATATTTACTTTTTACACAATTTCCCCCCAGTAGAAACATCTTGAAAAACTATAGTAAAGTGTCAAAACCAAGATATTGACATTGATATAGTCAAGATACAGAACATATCCTCTTGCCCTTTTCTAGCCACATCCACTTCCTTTCTATTTCCACCCCACCTTATTCCATGGGAATCATTAATCAGTTTCTTTTTTTCTTTTCTTTTCCTTTTTTAAATTTATTTATTTTTTATCATTAATCTGTTTTTCATTTCAATATTTTTGCCATTTCAAGGAAATTATTGACATGGAATTATACAGTATATATAACCTTTTGTGATTGACTTTTTTCACTCATTTCATTTTGTTAGGGCTGTCGTGTTTCTAATCAGGTGTTTATGATAATATAATATTTTCCTTATGTGTATCTTTTTTCTTGGTTTCTTTTTAAACTTATATCCTTATATTTGGTTTTCAACAATTTTACTCTTTTTTGCTTAAGTGTGTTTTTTATTTATGTTGATTCTGTTTTGGGTTCATTCAGATTCTTGAGTATGTAGTTTATGCTTTCATCAATTTTCTAAAATTTGGGTGCATTATATGTTAAAATATTTGTTTGCTATTGTATGTCTCTGTGCTATCTTTTCAGGGCTCCAATTATATAGTTGGTAGACCATGTGACATTATTCCTCATGTAATGAGGTTCTGTCTCTTTATTATCAAACCTTCTCTCTCTGCTTTAGTTTGAATATTTTATTTTGTCTTGCCTTTATTTAATTTATCGTTTATTCTGTAGTGTTTATTTGCTGTAAGCCCGTCTAGTAATTTTATTTTATTTCAGGTATTGTACTTTTCAGATGTAACATTTCTATTTGGTTTCTTATTTTTTGGTCGTTGTTGTTATTATTTTTTCATTTCTCTGATGAAAGTCTCAATCTGTTCACTCATTATGCTGATTTTTCCATACTTGAATATATTTCTAAAATGCATTTTAATGACTGTGTTTGATAATTTCAATAGTATGTTATCTCTTGATATGTTGACCAGATTGTGCTAATTCCAACAATGTGTGTTATCTCTAGGTATGTTGACTGGATTGTGCCTGAGAGTATCAGTGCTATGGATGAGATTCAGGAATATGAATAAAAACCAGATAAAATTAGCATGAAGGCCTGGAATCTGTCAACTCATGATTCTAGTATAGTGACCTAAATGCCAAGAAATATCCTGGGCAATGGGAACCTGGAAATGACTTGGTGGGGATTACACTAATTCAATTTAATGATCACTCTCATGAATTATTTTTCTATCTCTCTGTGCCTTACTCCTCAATGAGGGCTGGGGCAAAGCTCAGCAAACTCATTTCGAGGGTGAATATACTGTGAAATGGTGTTTGGCAATGGTAATCTGTGCTGGATCCCCAGGGATGAGGTCAAGGGAATTGGAGGGAGGTTATATAAGTGGTAGTGAAAGCATGTTCCCTTTGGCCTTCCCACTCTTGCCATCCCCCAGTCAGATGTTAGGGATTAAGTTCAAGTAAAGAGAGGAATACCTGGACAGGAAGCTGGATTTGACCAGTTGGTAGCAGTATAGATGGCATTAAAAGGGCTCAGAAGCCCCCTCTCAACAGAGGTGGAATGGGCATCACCATCCCAGAATCCTCAGGACTGGGGAATGAACTGTGCACTAAAGTAGACTTACTGGTATTCTACTATAGACTTATAGTGATTCTAACAAAAGAAGAATTTAGATGCGGAGGCAGTGGCCGCTGGAGGTTCTGAGGGGACAGAGAAGGAAAAACAGGTGTAATATGGGGGCATTTTCGGGACTTGGGAATTGTCCTGAATGACAGTGGAATGACAGATATAGGCCATTATATATCTTACCATAACCTACAAAACTGTGCAGGATAGAGTGTAAACTACAATGTAAGCTATAATCTATGATTAGTGGCAATGCTCCAAAATACGTTCATCAATTGTAACAAATGTACCACACTAATGAAGGATGTTGTTAATGTGGGAAAATGTGGAAGGGATAGGGAGCAGGGCATATGAAAATCTCTTATATATTTTTTATGCAACATTTATGTAATCTAAGTATCTTTAAAATATATAAATATATAAATATATATATATATATATAAATATATATATATATATTTAAAAAGGCTCAGACTTGGGATATAGCTCAGTGACTGAGCACCTGCTTCCAATGTTCAAGGTCCTGGGTTCAATCCCTGATACCTCCTAAAAAAAAAAAAAGACCCAGACTGAAGCAGAACTGGTGCAGAAGTCCAAGTAAACTATGGTGAGGGCCAAACTAGAAATGGGACAGAACAAAAGAACAGATGGATAAGGCAAAGATGGTTTAGAATGTAAATTAAAATAACTTGGTGAGTAATTGAATTACTCTGAGCTTGAGATGCTCAGTGGTGTCATTTGTTCATATAAAAGTGTATAGGATGAGTCAAATTTTGGCTATGTAATGAATTCCATTTGGAACTTGTTGAGTTTAACGTGACTGTGGGACATCTAAGTGAAAATTTTCAAAGCATGACATTGAATGTATAAAATGTATTGCATATTATGTTGATTTGGCTTTGAATTTTTTTCAGAATAAATGTTACCTACTTTAAATAATATAGGGTCATTTAAACTGTTTGAGACACATAATACACATGCCTATAATGAAATGAAGAATGAAATTATAGGGCACCATTTTCTTAAACATTTATGACTTATTATAACAAAAATAACAACTCTGTTTACTGTGGGGCTGTAGCTTGCAGGTCTACCTTTTTGAACCCTGAACAGTCATCATTAGATAGTAGTATCTGAAATCTTTAGAAAGTGAGAGATAAAACCTTCTTATTTGCTTTTTTTGAATTCCTTTTTCTAATGAGTTCGGAATGTCTGTAATACGCACTACTGATGCAAACCTGATCGAATTCTCAACTCATTTAGCTCCTGTCTCAATAGGCAAACAGTGCCTAGTGGTAGTGATGATTAAAAAGTAACAGAAGCAGGACATAGAAAAACCAAACCTCAAATAGAAAATTTGCTGGTATTGGACTGTCCTGTCACATCAGATAACATAATGATTTTAATTATGCTATATTTTTTAAGAGTGGTAGCTTCGCTGGAGATGCATTAAAGATGAAGGATGAACAAACCTTTTCATCCTGTGACCAGAACATCTACTACAGGAGATACTGTCCTTAGAATGAATAGCATGAGCCATGCTACTCCAGCTGTTACGTGCTATTTATAAGGAAATAGAATGAGACAATTATTTTATCCATACTGATAAGGTGCAGGACAATAAAGGAGGAGAATCATCAGTATAATTTGCAAATATTTTATGAATTTCTGATTCCCAATTGCATGGATGTTATAATCATTTCAGAAAAAATAAACCCAGATTTACCTTTGCATTTTCTTATATATATCACAGAAACAAAGAGGTTACTGATTTCATTTATTATTTTACCCAATACATTGACAATCGATCCACATATTTAAAATAATATATTATATTGCAGTTAGAAGAAGTTTTCAGTTTTGTGTTTTTTCCCCAAGGGAATAAAGAAAGTTAAGATTTTAAGATCAAAACAATCTGATATGCAAAGTGATCCTCACAACACAATACATAGAGACAAATAATATATTTTGCTGAAATGTGAGAATGTCAACATTTTTTCCTGAACATATAGAAATATAAATTAAGGACACTTTATAATTTTTCTCTTTTCTCTTAAGCCTAAAAGAGTTACCTCCTTATTAATAAACTCTATCAATAAACTTCAACTACAGTGATGTAATCTTATTTACTTCTCTATTCTATTAAATTCATAATAATTTATTTTTATAAACATTTAAAATATTCTTAATTTCTATTAAATGTTGTTTCCATTCTTCTCAGCTCAAATTCAAAGTCCCACTGAATAAAAGATAAATAAATAGAAAATATATAAAATAATGTCATTTCAACATAATCTAGTCAGGGTTTACAATTATAGGCTGAGGATCAAAAGGAGCAAAATTAAAACACACACACACTTTTTCAGATGACAGAAACGGATCTGTTCCTGCACAAACCAGACAAAATGGTTTCCTTAGGAACAAGGCATCATGTGAAAGCTCTCAGAACAGCTCCTCCCTCCATTTCAGAGTTTCTTTTTGAGCCTTTGCTTGCAGATGAGCTTGCATAGAAAAGTAGCTATTGCCTCTTTCAAAGTTGACAGGTAAACTCAAGCAGGGAGAGAGAGGTGCCAACTGGTAACATCATATACATCACTCAGGGATGCTTGCACATCAGAAATGATTTATATCAATCTGTTCCAAAACGGTACAGAACTTTAAGTACAATTGCGTTTAAAAAAATATCTTTGCCCTTTGTTTTCAGCAATACATGTAGGATAAGGGGGAAGGAGAATTCTGAGGCACATGCATCTCATGACTTGTGTGAAACGTTTTCACTAAAACAAAAGTGGGGAGGCACTGAATGGTGGCTGGTGACCATTGGGGTGGCAGGAGGTTTTTGAGTGAAATAAAACTCAGCTGGTGGGATAATGGGGATTTTGTAGTGCCTTAACTGTAGGGAACTTAGTGGACATCCATCAAGCTAGGTTAATGGTGGGTGAATGGAAAATGGTTTAAGGTAATTTCCTAAATGGTGAGCTATAGAAGGTATAGATTTGCATAAATTGTAGGCTGCATTAAAAAGCTTTTCTTTTGGCCACATACATATTTGCTCACCACTTCTTTTGAATCCTTTAGAAAATTAGTAGCTGCAAAATTATATCCATTCAGTGTGGACCCTGGGAACTACTTGGGAAGAGCAGTAGAATTAAATGGACTTCTGCATTTAAGCCAGATTGGGCAGTGCCTTTATTTCCTCGTATTTAATTTGCTTGACTATTTGCCATAAGGTCAAAAGCACAGTACATTGGGAAAAAAATATCACAAATGCCAAGATAAATGAAATATTTCTGTGTGAATTCTAAGGTGGTGTGGATTTATGGTAGATATGCTGTATCCTTTTTAATACTTGGTATTAATTGATAATCTAAAAGAGCTGGGGGTTGGGCTGGGGTGAATGGTGAAGTGCCAGGCAGTGAGAGAGAGACAATTAGATTGATTTGTAGTCTTGAATGCATATATACGCCTGGGGTTAAAACCAACAGCTCAACAGAGGGTTTAAAAGTAGAAATAGATATTATTTTACTCATCCACTGGAAGAAAGTGATGACATTCAACATAACAAGGATATGTGAAGATCATCAGAATCCAGTATTAAAAACATGACTAATATTTTTAATCTGTACATCTGAAGAGTGAAGAACAGTTATTTATAAAATCTTTTATGTTTCCACATATGCCTGGAAAATATAAAATTGTTAATAATTGTCTTATCTATTTACATATCAATTAGACCTGTAGTGCTTCTACTGATAACGGTAATAAAATAGAGGCTATCAGGACTTTATCAAAATTGTGCTTCTTGAGGACAGAAATGATTTTTAACTCTTTTTCCTTTACTAATACATTCTTCAGCACCTAAAAAGGGTCTGGTACATGACTCTTTGTTGAGGATTAACTTAAATAAATTAGCTAGATATATAATATGACTACCAGTACCTGAAATAAATACTGCCATCACTTTCACTATGTATTTAATATTCTATCCCTTTCCCATTTCTACCCCAGGTTAGAATTTGTCATTTATAGCAAATATGGTTTCACATAGGTATAGATAACCTTCTGCTCTTGGGGTTGCCCATTGGTGCTATTACTTTTATAAATTCCCAAAGGATGAAACAATGGCTTACTTTTTTTTTTTGACCCCAAGTTTTTAATACAGTGTATAGTCAGTACTTAATAAATGTTCATTGAATGAATGCATTGAATGTAACAAGTATAGAATTCTGGTTCCAGAGTAGAATGTAATCTTTTGTGATTAGAAGTTGTATATTAAGCAGTATATATATATATATAGGTTTTGAGATAAAAATGACAGGATTCATGCCCAAACTTATTGGATGGGGGAACACTGAGCAAACTGGTTAAACTCAATACCTGTGTTTCCTTATCCAAATAATGGGACTATATATAATATCTATCTGAAAATGTTATTGTGGAGGAATAAATAAGGTTATAGATGCAAAAGCCTTGGAGCAGCATGTAAAAAGTGATCAACACTTCGGAGATATCATTAGCTCTTTCAGCCTTGATGGCACCTGGCATTATTATGGACATGTAATAGCTGGACTCAGATAGACCCTGGCATTGAATCTTTGGCTTTACTGCTTACCAATGGCATCACCTTGGAAATGTTATGAGACCTCTGAGCCATTTTACCCCTTTGTAAAATAGTAGGTGTGACCCTGTCTTCTTTGGATCAAATAACTCGAGGAGTGCATTTTAGATTCTTATTTCAAAGGTGACCTTTGTCAGAGGTATAACATATTTGTCATTCAAGCTTCTGCAATTTTGTTGAATTTTTGGTTTTTTGTTTTTGTTTTCTTCTTTTATTAAAGTCTGGGGTGATGAGCATGCTTAGGAAAGAAAAGGGAGTTCGACTGAGGAATGGTAATTCAGTGTATCACTGTACTGAGTACCTCAAATTAGAATTACTGGAAAACAAACAAACACCAAAAAACAGTGTAGGTATTACTGAGCTATATCACATATATGGTGTATATAAGATAGCTAATACAAATATTTATATGTGAATTGACTAGTTCATTTGTATGCACACTCTGTAGATCTAAAATATGCTGAAGGGAAAATACTTTCATAGATTTACTTGTTTAGTTAATTAATAGATGGAAAGATGGGTGGCTGGTTGAGAATGTGTTCCTTACATCTTCTCTTAGAGGCAAGCTTACTATTAGAATCATGACAGGAAAGTGGGGTCTGATGTATTTTCATTAAGAACCAAGAATTCAGAAATACCAAATTTGAGTGTCGAGGTATTTGTTGCCTACTTAACAAGATCATGGAGGGTCTCCCCCACCTCCCCCACGTGTCTGGTCCCAAAGAGCATTTAAAAATCTACACTTTTATTTCTGTGGTGATAATTATTAGATGCAGGTAGCCCTGGCTTTCCAGAATCTCAAGCCATTTCTTTGTACAGAATAGAATTTCTAGACTGGTGAAACTTTTAGAATCTTACAACATCAAAGCAGCACATGAAATAATGTGGGTATGGATACTAAAAGATGGAGGGAAAAAATAACAATGACAATCTATCTAGGAAGGACACAGAGCAATATTAGATGTTGTGA
>PVKH010000945.1:0-33302 GCA_004027955.1 Chaetophractus vellerosus | reverse complement strand
CTAGAAGATTTGATTTTGTAAGTTGATTTCATGAGAAAATAGGCAGGGCATACGGTATCCACTTGCTGCCTGGGAAGTGGCAGCAGGTGCGGGATTGTGTGGTTGATGGTGGGAGTCGCGGTTTCCTGATCAGAGCAGGGGGAGTGTGGTATGTGGTTCTGAAAACTGTTCTCAGAAGCTCCTCTAGGAGCCTATTCCTCAAAGCCTTTCAAAACGTCTATAACTTACCTAGTTCCGTGTATTACAGTCCATCCTGCCTCTCTATCTTGAGTGGATTCTGTTGTTTGTGACCAAGAGCCTTGACAGGTACAGTTATTTAACCCATTTTCCTTATATATAAATTGGGAATAATAAGAGCTCCCCTCACAGGAATATTTTAAGAAATGAACACAGTGATTCATTAGTTGCAAGATTACTAAATTCTCTTACACAGCAACTTGGATGTGCAGGGGGAAATGCAATTGTTTTATTTTGTTTATAATTGATTCAATATTTGTCCAAAATTTCAAATATTAAGACTGTTATGAATATTTAAAGGGTCCATTTAGGAAATAGTCTTTTGTTTGTCTTGAACCACTCCATCTTTACACGATCCTCACCTTCCCCTAGCTTCTCCTAAGACGCTCCTTAGGTTTCGGGGGTGGGAACTTGTATGTACTTCACACACTGAGGTGAGAAGTAACTGGTCTGATGGCTCCTGGATGTGTGCCAGCCAACATCTGCTAGTCCTTAGGCTGTTCTCTTACTACTGTATATTCACCTGGAATCTGAAGCTGAGGTCTTATTCCAACACTTTCTTGAACCTGACTTTGGCATTGTTCCTATTGGCACTCTATATGAGAGTGTTGACTTACTTGCTGGTTGTAGAGCCCTCAGCATCCTGTCATGTTCTCTAGCCTGACAGCTGGGCTGGCATTCCACCTCAGCCTCCTCACTGGGGTTACCCTGATCTGCCATTCAATAGACCCATGTGTGGGAATTGAGGTCTGCTTGGGAAATGTATTTCCTAAGGTATTGCTCTTCCTGGCTGAGGTATGTTTGAAGTAGCTGCACCTAAACTGATATGGAGCAGCTTGTAAGATGGCTTCCAATCAGTCTCATTAAGCTGTGAGAGAAGAATATTCTTTCCTGCCCAGTTGACCTGGGGCTTAGCACTCGACTTTCTTTGGCCAAATGTAAGATGGTGGAAGCAATAGTGTCAGTTTGGAGCCAAAACTTTAAGAGGCCTGGCATATTTTCACCAGTCCTCTTGAGTTTCTGCCCACCCTCTTGACGACTTGTGCCCCAGAGTGGGCAGAACCAAACCCTACCCACAGCATGAAATAAAGCTTAGACAAACTCAGCAAAGCCCAGGAGAGCCATAAACAAATCTCAGACCCATGAATAAGAAATCCTGAAATTCTGTTTGTTTGTTTCTACAGCAAATCTGACTGATATATATCCTTTCTCTCAAATAGAGCTAGCTTGGCTATCCTGGGCACATAGGATATTGTGGGAGAAACCTAAGAACTGGGGTCCTGATTCAGGCTTTGGTGTTCATATGTGGAAAGTAGGGAAAAAAAGAATTTGAAAAATTTTATCATAAAGCAATATCCTGGTCTGTCTCATTCTCTTTTCAATGTTTCAATATCAAATTCCAAAATTTTCAAATTCCACAGATAGATGCACGCACTGAGTCAACAATAATAACAGTGCTATGTAGTTGAGAAGGCAAAGGAGAAAAGCACTTTGCAGAATTTAATGCATCTCACCACGCAGTATGTATAAATTGCTTGGTGTAAAGCAAGTACTGAAGAAATTGTTGTTGTGGTTGTTGAATGGCATTAAGCCAGGCGATGGCATTGGCTGTTTTTTCACATTTGAATTTTCACATGGTTTAGTGGATAATGGATTTGAGAGATGTTAGCCTTAAAATGGAGGTGGTCTTGTTTGACGTGGACAGGATAAGGAAGGATGGTCCTCATCCGGACGTTCCCCTTTCTGAATTCACCAATCAGCACTTATGAAAGACTGTTATGACTCTGGATGGGGTTGGGCAGATTTCCTTCCCAGATGGTCACATGAAGGAATTGGGAGACTAGTTTGAATATTCCAGGTTTCTGAAGTGACCTGGAAGACCTTCTGGGCACTTTTTATTTTCAATAATGAAGTTAAATTACCTTTACTCATTTGGGTAGAGGTTTTAATTACTTTGACAAATGGTAAAAGTTTGTTCTACACCTGTATTATTGACATGACTAAATTTTGAAAACCATGGAATTTGCATACAGTGGAGTCAGATCATATTCTGGTATGTCTCTAATATGGTGATTTCCTATGAGAATTTAAATTACTTTAGTTATCGGTTATTTTCCCCTTATATATGTCCTAACTTTTGGAGTCTAATATCCTCATAAAATGTGTGTGCCTAGTACAATTTCTTTAGTGGCTCTCTTTCACTCTCTTTGTCAATGAATCCAAAGAGAAAGAGTGTCAGAAATTGGAATGGCAAAAGCAAGCACTTATTGAGTGCCTACTACAGGCCAGGTGTTGAAATGAATCATCTCATTTGAGCCATACAACAACCCGAAGGCATAGGTACAATTATTACCCCATTTTAAAATTGAGGAAACTAAATTAAGTTTGAGAAGTGCTCAATGACTTCATTACAGTTGAGATATAACAGGACCCAAATTTAACTACTTCTCCAGTTCATGCATTTAATCTCTACTCTATGTTTTGAGACATACTAGCTTCAAGATGCCTTGGCAGAAATGTGAATGGCTAGTCATGGATTCCACTTTTTTAAAAGATAAACCAAGTGTCTGTGTCATGGCTCAATGAATCCCAAACTTCTGTGTAAGGAAGAACCATCCCAGGGCGGGGGTCTCATTCAAAGTGTCCATTCCTCAGTTTCCATCAAAAGAGATTCAGCTACCCTAATTCTCTGGAAGTCCAGAATCTGAATTTTAAAACATTCCTTAAGGATTGATAGATGTGATTTTGAGAAACATTGCTACAGGGCCTGGCACAGAGTGCAAACACAGAAATACTTCCTGAATGAATGAACAAATTATAAACAACAAGATCTGAAATCATTTGGGACACTGACAGTTTTAGATTGGGGTGGGTTTCTTCTCAAAGCTTGCCTTTTCATTCTCATTATTTCTGCTCAAGCATTTCTCCTTGTAGAGGCAATCCCTAGCCCTCCCCCAATTGTCCATCTCCTTATTGCTCTTGATTATTTATTTTATTTCCATCATATTTACCACTTTTTGAACAATGGTGGTAGTTTGTATATTTGATTCGCTCTCCCCTCTAGAATGAAAGCTTCATGACATCAAAGCAGGTTGATCTTACTTTCCTATCTGCAGATCCTAGATCAGTGCCTGGTATCTAGAAGGGGCTCCATGAATAATTGGTGAATGAATGTATCAATGAATTTGAATCAAGGAGGTTTTTGCATTTACTCTACATCAGGACACATAGTAGAAAAGTTAAAATTTAATTTAATAATGGATTAGATGTCATTTGACTATTTTATGAAGCCCAAGTCTTTAGTGGATTTAATTTGAACATTTTCCATCATTTTTCAAGTAGTTTCTCAAAATGAGCCTTTAGTAGAAACCAGGCATCCCAAAGAAGATGTCACCATAGTTTTGGAATCAACCCTCCCCTCCTCCAACAATGTCAGCTTCATGAATGGTGACTGTCATCTGCGGGAGCAGCTGGAAGAAGGTAAAGGAAGATGGGATGGATTTCAACTCAAATACCATCATTCCAGGTGTCAAATAACCTGTCTCTTTGTTTATAGGGATCTGAAAAGCAAGTGTATGATGAAGGATTTAGAGAAGACTTCCAGTCATAGAGAAACAGGCTATCAAAGTAATGAAGCAGGTGGTAGTCTAATTTTGAAAAAATAAGGTAAAACGTCATATTTCTAAGTAAATCCTTTGCAATCTGTTGAGCAGCTAATCTTAGGAAAAGGAAAAAAAGAAGGAAAAAAACCCAACTTCCAAGTACACAGTATTTGCAACTGAAATTTCTGTCTAATTTATATCACTTGGATGACTACAGGTGTAGCAGAGATTTAATGATTCCTTAAAGTGTTCAAGTGCCCACAACAGCAATTCGACAGCTGCAGATAGAGATGTGTGTCCCATATCAGACTGGAAGATACACTGCCACTTCAGAAGACTACAGCAACATTTGTATTTCCTCTCTTCTTTGCGCTTTTCTTTTCTCCTTCTTTCCTTCCTTCTTTTCTTTTCTTTTCTTTTTTTCCTTATTAAGATGACATAATTGCTTCTGTTGGATAGTGAGCAGCCACTGCCCTATCGTGTTCTTAACATACCAACAAAATTGTCCCTGTGTCAGACACGCCAAATAGGAGACATATGAAGAAGAAGGTATTGTCATCATACCAGCAGCAATTAATTCCGTTATTAAGTGTGGATTTCCACTGATCTGCCTTATTTCATAAGAACTGCACTATTTAAGATGATGAGCAAGGCTTTCATCAGCACTTTGGGAAGGGGGAAGAAACCGAGCATCTGTTAATTGGATAGAAAGTGACGAAAAATTTTCATTCCTCTCTTCTCCCCATGTTGACCTCATTTGGGCTAAAATCAGCAAAGTGAAACAGAAAACTCACTGCAATGAAGAAAGGAGGTTTGGATTTTCTTCTGTTTTATGATGTTGGACAAGTTAGTAAAACTCTTGAGCCTCAGTTTCTCAGTTTATACAATGATGGAAATTTGGACACCCAATATGTAAGAACATTCTCCTCTGTTAATTGATTTTTTTCTATTTCTTTGATAGACAAGAATAATGGTAATAGTAATAAATAAACTTAATGTGCCAGGCACTATTCTAAGCATTTTTTAAAATACATTTTTTCTAAAAGATACTTAGATTACATAAAATGTTACATAAAAAAATATAAAGGATTCCCATATGCCCCACTCCCCACACCTCCCACTTTCCCCCACATTAACAACTTCTTTCATTAGTGTGGTATATTCATTGCAATTGATGAACACATTTTGGAGCATTGCCACTAAGCATGGATTATAGTTTACATTGAAGTTTACACTCTCTCCCACTCAATTCTGTAGGTTATGGCAGGATATATAATGGCCTGTATCTGTCATTGCAATGTATTCATGACAATTCCAAGTCCCAAAAGTGCCCCAATATTATACCTCTGTTTCCCTCTCCCTGCCTTCAGTACCTCCAGTGGCCACTGTTTCCACATCAATGATATTATTTCTCCCATTGCTAGAATCACAATAAGTCTATAGTAGTAAACCAGTAAGTCCACTCTAGTCCATAGTTTATTCCCCAATCCTGAAGATTCTGGGATGGTGATACCCACTTCACATCTACTTGAGAAGGAGCTTTGATCCTGTATGGCTGATGGATGGGACTCTCTTGCTTGCAGTTTTAGACTCTCTCAGTTCCTTGGTATGGTGGTTGTCCATCCTCACCTCCTTGTTAGTTAATATGGGTAAGTCCAATGAACTGAAGAGGAAGTGTTGCAACTCCGCTGAGGCTCAGGGCCCAGCTGGCACATGGACAGCCCAAAGATTCAAGTCACTTGGGCATACACCTACCAACTCCAGCACCAACTATAAGTTCGAATAGAAGGTAAAGAAGAGGCATGTGTAGAGAAGTCACAAATGAGTCCAACTCTGTCACACTTAGGAGCACAAACTCCAAAGTAGGGCGCACCAGCAAGGCACCAAACTCAGACCTGGGTGTCTTCAGAGCCCTCAGAAGCCCCACTATTTGGGGTAGTATCTGATTTGGAAGTCTATGTGATCCTGCTGAGACATGCATAAGCAGTATCTCTGGGATGACCTCCTGATTTACTTTGAAGTCTCTTATCCATATAAACTCATTTGTATTTACCTTTTTCTCCTTTTATTCAAAGTCTTTTTTACAGTTGTACTACTAGTTGGTGCTTGGTAGTAATCCCTCAGTGCCAGGGAGGCTCATCCCTGGGAGTCACGTCCCACACTGGGGGGAAGATAATGCATTTATATGCTGAGTTTGGCTTAGAGAAAGGCCACATTTAAGCAACATGGAGGCTCTTAGGAGGTAACTCTTAGGCACCCTACACCACTAGGCTAATTTACAATTTCAAAAGTAAAGGCTCATAAGCATAGTTGTCAATCTCAAGGACTCATCAATGGACCATCCTTCTTCACTATTCATTGCCCCTTTACTCAGAGGATTGTTGCTGTTCCATTAGAGAATGTGGCAGAGGTCCTCAGGATGGGAATTCAATATTCTTTTGGTTATTGTGTGAATCTCTGCTCACTGTGACAATGCCCCATGAACATTTGAACACATTTATATACCTTATATGTATGCCCAGGTGAACTTCCTCCCATGTATCCCCCATCACTAACTCCCCACCCCAATAATCCTCCTCTGCCACAGTTGTAACTGCTCTGTGGTACAGAACCTCTTCAAAAATGAAACCAAGAATATTGCCAAATACAATTAATAGGAAAATGAAATAATAATAATAGGTTTAAACATAAGAAATAAAATACATAATAATTTAGAAATACTAAAACTAAATTAAAATTTTAAAAATGGGGTATTAAAAATAATGAAAAATATTTTTAAAAATTTTTTGACGTTTTGCCTTTCATCATTGTAATATCTATTGTCCTGTATGTACAGTGACATTTTCTTTCATTTCTCCCCCAGTGTCTTACTTTTTTTTCATTTTGTCTTCAAAGAAGTTTTAGGTCACAGTAAAATCACATATTGAATATAGGGGACTCCCATATACCCAACATCCTCCCCCTTTTCCCCATTCCCCTATTAATAACATTTTTATGTGTGGATGATACATTTATTACAACAGATGTACAAAAATTGAAACATGGGTATTAACCATAGTCAATGGTTTACATTATGGCTTACATTTTAGACCATACACTTTTATAAATTTTTGCTGAAATTTAACTGCCTGTATCCAACATTGCAAGATCATACAGAACACTTCCATTGCCCCCTAAATACCCCATCTTCCATCTCTTCTATTCCTCCCTCCTTCTCCCCTCAGGGCCCATGGCGACCACCAGGCTTCATTCCTTGAAGGACAAGATTCATAGTCACTTGCAACAACATTGAGGGCTTGACACACTGATCTGTCCTCCCCTATTAGAAACCACCCATGCTCTTGAGAGACAACCACCCCTCTGGTTGAGAATATATTGGGCCACCCCAGGATGGGAGTCCAACCCCTTCCTACTCATTGTGTGGGTCTCCACCCACTGATACAACATACTATGACAAAATGATCACTAGCACATTCTCTAGAAGATTGCCCCAGGTGTGCCCTGTCCCAAATGACCCCCATCCAACATCCTAAACCAGTAACCCTTCCTTGTCATATTGCCAAAAGAGCTTCCCCAACATTGTAGTTTCAACCACATACCCACCAATTCCCAGTGTTCACCTGCTCCCTCCCCCAAACCTCTCCCCAGTTCCATGGACCATCCAACTCACCTTCCCCAACCCATGCCTCTGTCAAACTCGCAACGCCCAACCCAATAATATCACTATACCCCTGTCATATCCCTTCACTGTACAACTACTCACTTCCACCTTATCATAGATTTCACCCATATGGGTGTTGGCTTACAACCTTCTTCTTCCTTTCTATTTCCTGTGAACCTACCTTCCAGGTCTAGATCTCTGAGTCTGCTCGATTTTCTTAAATCATATGAGAGAGGTCATGTAATATTTGTCCTTCAATGTCTGGCTTGCTTCACTCAACTAAGGTCCTCAAGATTCATCCATGTTTTCCTGTGTATTATTATTGTATTCCTTCTTACAACTGAGTAATATTCCATTGTATGTATATACCACATTTTATTTATCCATTCATCTGTTGATGGGCATTTGGGTTGATTCCAACTTTTGGCAGTGTGAATAATGCCACTACAAACATTGGTGTTCATATATTTGCATCTTTTCTCTTTTTTTTTTTTTTGTTATTCTACCTAAGGGTTTGTCAATTTTATTGATCTTCTCAAAAAACCAGCTTTTGGTTTTATTTTTTCTAGGGCTTTTTAATTTTCTATTTCATTTAATTCTGCTCTAATCTTTGTTATTTCCTTCTTTCTACTTCCTCTGGGGTTAGTTTGTTGTTCTCTTTCTAATTCCGCTAGGTGTGCAATTAGGTCTTTGATTTTAGCTCTTTCTTCTTTTTTGATATATGCTTTTATGGCTATGAATTTCCCTCTCAGGACAGCTTTTGCTGCATCCCATAGGTTTTGATATGTTGTGTTGTCATTTTCATTTGTTTCAAGTTAGTTACTGGTTTCATTTGTAATTTCCTCCTTGGCCCACTGTTTGTCTAAAAGCATGTTGTTTAATTTCTATCTTTGTGCCTAATCTGGTTCTCTGGCTCTTACTGATTTCTACCTTCATTCCATTGTGGTCAGAGAAATTACTTTGTGTAATTTCTATCTTCCTGAATTCATTGAGAGTTGTTCTGTGGCCTAACATGTGGTCTACCTTGGAGAATGATCCATGTACACTCAAAAAGAAAGCATATCCCACTGTATTTGGGTGTAGCATTCTGTTTGTGCCTATTAGGTCCAGATCCTCTAATGTATTATTCAAAGTCTTTGTTTCTTTATTGATTCTCTGTTGAGATGTTCTGTCTAATGGTGACAATGGTGTATTAAAGTCCCCCACTATATTTTTAGAGGAATCTATTTCTCCACTAGGCCTTTCCAGTGTTTGCCTCATGTATTTTGAGGTGCCCTGGTTAGGTGCATAAATATTTATGATTGTTCTTTCCTCTTGAAAGATTACCCCTTTCACTAATATATAGTGTCCATCTTTGTCTCTTAAAATAGCTTTACATTTAAAGTCTATTTTGTTTGATATTAGTATAGCTACTCCCACCCTTTTTTGGTTGTTGTTTGCATGTAAAATTGTTTTCCAGCCATTCACTTTTGGCCTCCCTGAATCCCTTGGGTGTAAGGTGGGTTTCTTGTTGACAGCATATAAATAGGTCATATATCCTTATCCATTCTGCCAATCTGTGTCTCTTGATGGTGAGTTTAAGCCATTAACATTCTATATTATTACTGTTAAGGAATTACTTACATTAGTTATATTTTCTTTGGGTTTATGTATATCATATGTTGTTTTTATTTCTCCTTTTGGTTTTTAAAAAATTTTTTCTTACACTCTCCTCCAACTCTTTCTCTCCTGTTTTTCCCTTGCAACCAGCAGCATTCCCTTTAGTATTTCTTGAAGAGCAGGTTTCTTATTGGTATACTCTCTTAAATTCTGTTTATCTGTGAATATTTTAAATTCTTTGTCATTTTTGAATGCCAGCTTTGCTGGATAAAGAATTCTTTTATTATTATTATTATTATTATTATTATTATTATTATTATTATTATTAATTATAAATCCCCCCTTTCTGCTTGTTCTTGCTGTGTTCATTTTTGTGTTCTTCTGTGTCTGCTTGTCTCCCCCTGCTGCGGGGTCCCACCGAGTCAGCTCACCACGCGGCAGCCTGCATGCTCATGGTGGCTTGCTCTGCTCACAGGGGCTTACCCTGCCTGCGGCGGCTTTGCCTTGCCCATGACAGCTCTGCCCTGCCCACGATGGCTCTGCCCTGCCCGTGGCGGCTTGCTTTCTCAAGGTGGTCTACCCACTTGAGGAGGCCCTGGGACCCGAACCCGGGGCCTCCCATGTGGTAAACCGGAGCCCTATAATTGAGCTACAGCCTGTTCCCACAGATAGAGAATTCTTGGCTGGAAGTTTTTTCTTTTAGCTCCTTGACTATGTCATACCACTGTTTTCTTGCCTCCATGGTTTCAGATGAAAGATGAGCACTTAATCTTATTGAGCTTCCCTTGTATGTGATGGTTCTCTTTTCTCTTGCTGCTTTCAGTATTCTCTCTTTGTCTTGAGCATTGAATAATTTGACAAGTATATGTCTTGCAGTAGACCTATTGGGATTTATAATGTTTGGGGTGTGCTGCACTTCCTGGACATGTACATCCATCTCCCTCAATAAGATTGCAAAGTTTTCAGCTATTATTTCTTCCAGCACCCTTTCTGTCCCCTTTCCCTTCCCTTCTCCCTCTGGGATGCCTATAATGCATACGTTGGTGCGTTTTGTGTTGTCGTTCAGATCCCTAAGTCCTGGCTGGATTTTTTCTATCTTTTAATCTATCTGTTCTACTGTCTGTTTGATTTCAGATGTACTGTCTTCCACATCACTAATTCCTTCCTCCATCTTTTCAAATCTGCTGTTTTGTGCTTCTATTGTATTTTTGATTTCTTGTCTGGTGCCTTTCATCACCATCATAACCATTATCTTTTTATGTATGTTTACAATTTCTTTAGTTTGTTCTCCCAGTGTCTTCTTAATATCCTTAATCTCTTCCTTCACTTCATTTAATTGGTTCATGATATTTGTTTGGACAGCTCTGTTTAGCTGTTCCATGTTCTGCATCTCCTCCTGGTTTTTAGTTTGCTCATTGGACTGGGCCATGTTGCCCTGTTTCTTAGTATGGTTATTAATTTTTGTTGGTGTTTAGGCATCTCTTTGTCTTGATGGGTTTAGTCAGTTTATTAATTTCTCTCTCTTCTCTGGGGTTGTGTTTAGTTGCTGTTTTTGTATGTGTGATAAGTTTTCTCTTTGATACTTTGTTCCTCTTATTCTATTTCTTTGCCATAGTCTATGTTCCCTTGAAAGAAAAAGATTAGCGCCAGAGAAAGGGAAAGAGGTTAGAAGAGAAAAAGGATAATAGTAATAATAATACTAAAAGGTAGAAGAGGAACTGTATAAAACCTAGGGAAATGAATAATTAACTCATGTAAGAGGTTTGGAGGAATAAGCATAAAAAAGTGGGGTACAAACAATGAAATGAAAATGCAAATAGAGAAAAATATCTAGAATTAATTAACAAGCCAGAGTGATAAGAAAAGAGGGAAAGAGAAAAGAAGAGACAATATGAAAAAGTTAAAAAAAGAAAGAAAACAGAGAATAGAGGAGATAGAAATAAAAACAAGAAAAATTGAAGACTAAACAAAGAGAGGTGGAATGTAAGAACAAAAACAGAAAGCAGAAGATAGGAAGATGAAGGTAGGAAAAGGTATGATCCCTAAAGTTCAAAGGGGGTCTAGATAACAAAACCCACAGAAAGGAAACCCCTCTCCACACTTCACCAGAACCCCCTTACTACTGGAGAACACTCCCTCCTGCTCGGTGGCTGGTGGAAGTCAGTGTGTTCGCAGTGGCTTTTTGTTTTGAGGGTGAGTCTTAGCCACCTGCTGTTTCCAGCTATCAGGGAAGAAACTCATGGTTTTCCCTTGGGCTTTTTATCTCTTTGTCCAGTTCCCCCCAGATCGATGCCCTGAAGCCTCCTGTTCTGTGGGTTCCCAAAATAGCTCACTGGGGCAGGATCTTGCCTCTTCTCTGCCATATTTTGTGAGAGCTGGTGAGTGCCCACTTAAATCAATGCCATCTTGCTCCATCTCTATTCTAAGCGTCTAATATATATAAAATTCCTTAATCCTCACAACAAACCTGGTGAAACCTATGTTTTTCTACCTGAGAAAATGTGAGAACCAGATTTTAAACCATGGCAGCCTAGAACCAAATATCATGTTCTTATCATGTTGCAAAGAGCTAAATTTTTGTGATCCCAGGTTTGATTACCAATCTTGAGCTGTTTAACCTTGAGTAAGTTACTGCTTGTGTCTCAATGTCTTCATCTATAAAAGGGACATTATCATATTAGAAATTTGAGATGATATTGTTGTATTTGTCAGGACAGACTAATCTCAGTACCCTGAGACAACACAGGTTTGCATCTCACAAAGCAGTTAGTAGGGCTTCTGCTCCATGGATCTAGGCTGATGAAAGTTCTAACAGCCGAAGAATCACCTGCCCCTAAATTAGAGAAGGTGACAACTGAACAGTTGCATATTTTCACTCCTGATCTGTATGCCACATAGCCCATTCATTAGAAGTAGTCATGTAAAAACAAGGGGCGCTGGAAAAGGTAGGGAACTAATGGAATCCTAGATTAATGTTACTCTTAGTGCCACAGATATAAGACCTTCCCTATGCTTCCTGGCATGTGGTTATCACTCGGTAAATAGTTGCTATTGTGATTATCATCATGGCCATTACTATCATAATCAAAGCATTAACAGAGTATCATCATTTATTATTGGATACTTCAAAGCTGATGCCGGAATTTGGAGTGCTCAATATGATGATCATTTAAGAGGTGTTGAAATGTGTGGAGATTAACTGAAATGATAGAAGATGACGTTTTTGAACCCCAACAGATAAAATTTTAATTCTCTGTAAGTAATGGGACAATTTGGAATAATTGAATATACAGTTACTTCATTCTTATTTAGTCTTTCTTCCCAGGATGTTTCTATCTGTGTTATATTCACCTGTTCATAAACAACAAATAGTTGGTTATCTTCAAAGAAACGACTTGCCCATCTCATAGGCTGATTGACTATAAATCATCTACATCCTTTTGTGCCTCATCAGCTCATTTATAAGCTATTACCCTTTATTGTGACAGATTTTATGATATTTTGTGATGACCAGCCATGGGGAGAAAAAAGTTTAATGCACTGACATCTATTTTATTGTCTCTGGTACCTATTCATTTTTTAGAAGCATTTCTTGACTTTGTGCCAGTTTAAGCATGAAGCTTTAAAAACTGGCTGATGGCAGGGTTGGGAATTAAACCCTTAAATCAGAACAGGATTGGAAAGGCAAATCACAAAGAGATTTCAGTCATTTAGCATCCCTCCTAGTATGTTAATAAGTGGTACTCACAAAATAAAAACCATATCACACAGCCTGTTCTCTATTAAAGGGATGCGTATTAACTCCTATTTCAGGGCTAGATGATGAGTTATCAACACTGACCCAAGATAATGGAAGGGGACAAACATGCATCGACTGCTTACTATATTCAAATGCTGTACTGGATTTTTTTTAAATTTTACCCCACTTGATCTTCAAAAAATACTGTGAGGGAGTTTCAATTCTCCACAGATTAAATTGGGAAAAAGAAAAATGTGGTAAATGTAAACTTGCTTCACACACTGGCCTCATTTTTCAAATATCTTCTCACTTCTTGTCCTTGGCATCGGCTGTCCCTTCTGGTTGGCGTGGTCTTTGCCAGGACATTGCATGACTGCCTTTTTCTCATCATTAGACTCAGTGCACATTCCTTGGGCTTGGAGGGGGGTCTTTCCAAGGGAAAGTTGTCCCCAAGTCAGCCATTCTCTCTTACACCTTCCCAGTTTTGTTGTTCTTGTTAGTTTTGCCACAGTCAGAAGGTACTTTGTTGTTTATTTGCTTATTACTTATTAGGTCTTGCTTTTCCCACTAGGACGCAAGCTTTATGAGGCCAGGGGCCATGTCTGTCTTAGTCACCACCTTATCTCCAGTGTCTAGAATTTCTGTCAGAGAGTAATTGTCCAGTAAACCTTTTTCAAGTTAATGAGTATGTTTTAACTAGAGATATTGATGCCCTTAAAGGAGAAGTAAGTCACTTGCTCAAGATCCCACATCATAAAAGTGGAAGAGCTGTATCTGGAACCCCGTCAATTGATATAATAAGTATTACTTTTGTGCCACTCACTTTTCTAAGAGCTTCACATATATTAACTCAATTAATCCTCACTTCAACTCATTGAATTTTAATTTTCATTTTATAGATGAGGGAAATGAGGCAAGTAACTTGCACCAAATCTCCCAGTCCTTTATCCAGTATGCTTTCTCAAAGCTCTACTGCTTCCCAGGCTGTAGCTTTTAGAGCATTGTTCAGTATTTCTTTTGATAAAACCCAAGAATAATCTTCAGTCCAACTCTCTGTTTCCAGGTAAGGGAAAAGATGACTGGGATTTTTCAATCGTTGGCACAGGCTTCATCCACCAACCCCATTGATTGTAGCCTGCTTCAGTATAGGCACTCACTGAATATTTGTTAATGAATGGATGAAATGGCATGTGTTCACAGAGAATGAAACGTTTAGTTCAGGATCAGGGAAGATGGTTGACTGATAGCTGATGTGTTAAATGCCTTACATTATATCATTTAACCTTCACAAGGTTTCTGACAGCTAAGAAATCATTAGCCCTCATTTGTAAGGGTGGAACCCAAGAATACACAAAAAGCTATGTGCCATCTTCCTGGTGTATATTCCAACTATTTGTGAGTGTTGAATTTATATCTAGAATTTGGGGGGTTGGAAAGAATTCAGACAGAACCTGGTCTCTGTCCAAGTAATGATTCTGCCGCTTAATTTACTTCCTAAGGGAATTTGTGGGTTTCCCTTAATCTCTGAGCTTCCATTTACTCATCTCAAAATGCAGATGCTATTAGTACCTACCTAATGGCAAAGATTTAATGAGATTCTTTATGTAAACACAGTGCCAACACATAGTTATTAGTAAATATTAACACAGATGATGATAATAAAGATGAGGAGTACTTATTTTGACAACTTTGAAGATAACTTTGGATATTCTGGATACTTTTTCAGTACCTTTTCATTGGGTTTTCTATTCACTAAAGTTTGCATATCTAGCTAAAGTCTGCAAATGAGAACAAAGATAATGTGGGAAAGTGTGTTACAGCTCTCTCTCACTTGGGAAAATACATGACAAAAGACTTTCAATCAACAGCTCTTTATTGGAAACTCACCCTGGGCTTCAGACAGAACTAGAGGACAGGACCTAGAAGGAATTCCCATTTGTCAGACTATGGTCAAATTTATTTCCCAGGTCCTTATAATGCTTCCCAGAGCCCTTCTTTCACCCAGCTCCATCCCACCAGACCTCAATTCTCTGGAGAGCAGGGACTGAACAGCCTGAGGACTGGCTCAAGACTGGTGCCCAGAACATATTTGTTGAATGAATAAATAAATGATTGACCCAACCAGGATTTGGGAAATGTGTTCATTTAGATTCTGACTGTGATAGCCAATGGCTGACGATACCATAGGCACATCACATTGCTGAATCCACACAAACATGGATGTGTCATTAATAATAGTCATTTTCATGTAGCTCTTCATTATTTACAAATCACTTTTACAGGCATTACTTTGTTCCATTTTCTCAATAACAATAGGAATGTATACCTCCACCCTATAGGGAGACAGACTGGGACTTAGAAACCTTTCTAAAATCACAAAGCTACTTAGGATAAAGTTTCTAGATTTAGCAAACACAAATACAGTTAAATATGAATTTCAGATAAACAATAAATTTATTTTTTAGTGTAAGTATGTACCATGTAATATACCAGATATAATTATACTAAAAGGTTTTTTTTTTTTCGTTTATCTGAACTTTAACTGTATGTGGGTATACTGTTATTTATTTGGCAGCCATAATTTAGGGGAGGAGCCAGAATATATATCCAAGACTTCTAAACTGTGCGTTGACCTCTCTGTCATGTCTAGTTCTAAAACATGGATGTGCTGAGCTCTTGGCCTTTCTTCTGTTTTCCTCTGATGTACTGCTTTTGGTAGCTCTCCCTCAAGTTCTCCTCCAATGAGGCTTGCTTCACGGTAATTGTGCCCTTAAGAAACCCCTCCCACATTGAATAAGGTTGAGCTAGGTGCGGTGACCAATGAGATATTGTAGAAATAGTAGAGTGTGGCTTACAAGACTAAATCACAAAAGAAATAGTTGCTTTCACGATGCTATCTCTTGGACCACTAGCTCTGGAGGAAGCCAGTGACCATATCATGGAAACACACAAGAAGCCCTATGGAGAAGTCCTTATGATAAGGAACTGAGACCTCCTGCCAATGACCTGTACCAACTTGCCAAGATGTGAGTGGAAGTTGACCTTCCCATCCTAGTCAACCTTCAGATGATGGTAGATACAGCCAGTAACTTCACTGCACCCTCTTGAGAGACCATGAGCCAGGTCTCCCCAGCTGAGCTTCTTCTGAATCCCTGACCCACAGAAACTGTGTGAAGATAAATGCTTAAATTTCAAGCCACTGAGTCTGGGTTAATTTTTTTAATGCAGCAATAGATACTGAATACATCTCTTGAAAGCTTGATTCCCGGCTCCTGGAAGATTGACTCAGGTCATTGCCTGTATTCACAATTGTATTAACTCAGTAACTCAGTTTGCCTGCAAAAAAGTGTGAGTTTGCCATTTTTATAGATGCAATTCCCTAGGACTTTTTTTTAAATGTAGTCATAGAATTCTAAGGCTGGCATTTTCCCTGAATACCAAGTAGAAGATGCAGCATGTCATAGTGCTAGAAATCTCACCAAAAAGAAGTGGATTTGAATTCTGGCTCTTCCACTTATTATTTGTGTTACCTTTGGAAAATTACTTAACTCCCTTAAGTCTCATGATCTTCAAATATGTGAAATGGGTCTAGTACCTACATAATATGGTTGCTATGAGAAAGATGTGAGGCAACATATGCAAAATATGTAAATATACTGTCTGACTCAAAATAAATGTTGAAAAATGTTAACTGATATTATTGACTTTTAAGTTAAACATCATAATTGGAAGTGCCAGTTGTACCGCTTTTCGTGGCCTTCACTCAAATATACTTGCCTTCTTTTTGTTGCCTGGTTCCTGTTCCCAAATTGGTTAGTACAGTATAAAACTATGACCTTATCCTAGCAATTGCATTCTGGGCATGTTTGTTACATAATCACGTTGTCCTGTTACCACAGGCATCTTCAATCATTTTACAGGTAATTCTGACTCGATCATATTCTTGTTAACTACCTTAAGAAAATTAATTAGCTTTGTGGGGCTCCTGATGCCATTAATTCATGGTCTATAAACCCTCATACCTAACCGAAATTTTTACTATTGTATCTTTACTACCTGATGTAAGTGCCTTTTAAATTATAAGAATTGCTATAGTTAATGTCTTATTAAATAGCTACATATCTATAGAAGTATGAAAAAATTCCAAGAATGCAAAATAATCAAAATGCAGATTAAAACAAGGGTCAATTTTATATCTATTTTATTATATTAAAAAACACTGAGAAGTTCAAATATGTAGCAAGAAATAGTAGAAGGGTCTCATATTTCTAGCTTGCATGAAAGTGCGGTCCTAGGGCAGTGCCTTTGTCTAAGAGTTAATCAGTAAATATTTATTAAATGAAACATATGAACAAAGAAATACAGATCTTCAAAACCACAATGAGTTATCACTTCATATCCACCAGGATGGCTAAAATAAAAAATACAATAAAACATTTTGGCAAGAATATAGAGAGATTGGAATCCTCATACACTGCTAGTTAGAACGTAAAATGGTGCAGCTAGTTTGGAAAACAGTCTGAATTTCCTCCACGGTTTAAACATAGAGTTATCATATGAACCAGAAATTGTACTCCTAGATATACATCCAAGAGAAATGAAAACATAATTCAATGCAAAAACTTGTACACAAATGTTCATATCATCATAATTCGTAATAGTCAAAGATGGAAATAACCCAAATGTATGTCACTTGGTGAATGGATGAATAAAATTTGATATATCCTCCCAATGGAATATTATTTGGCAATAAAAAGTAATGAAGAACTGATATTTCTACAATATGGATGAACTTTGTAAATATCATGCTAATTGAAATAACCCATTTACCAAGGACTACATATTATGTGCTACCATTATATGTACTATCAAGAATAGGCATATCTTGAGAGTAAAAAACTAAATTAGTAGTTGCCCAAGTCTAGGAAAGTGGGATGGGGGAGAATGGAGAATGTCTGTCAATGGGCATGAGGTTTCTTTTTGAGGTAACAAAAATATTCTAAAATTGGATTGTGGTGATAGTTGCATAACTGAAGAATACTAAAAATACTGAATTGTACACTTTAAATGAATGAATTGCATGATGTGTGAATTGTATCTCAATAAAGCTGCTTCAACATTTTACAAAGAACCAAATTACACAAAAATAATTTTTATAAAAGTGTATTTCTGAGCCAACTTGAAGAAACTTCTACTGGCTAAAAATGGAATAACTTGAGTATCAATATGGACAATAAATGCAATAAATTGAAATACATTACATAGGTTAAAATAAATGAATTCATAATGATACTTTGAATATCCCATGGATTTTCTCTGGAGAATATTAGGGAACCAAATTTACTATATTTACTATTCTAAAAATGGGCAAATAAAGGGGGAAACTAAGCATTCACCCTGCCTTTCCTATACAAACAGCATTTCAAAGTAATCTAATCATTGATTTAAAAAAAGGTTTCTCTCTATTCCAGATAATAAATGAAGAAGGACCTATAGAATTATAATAGTAACATTTTACAATCCCCTTACAAAACAAGGGATCTAGGCAACAGTTATCAATTGCCAGTAATATATTTAAAAGAGATTAAAACACTAATTACGCACCTCCTGATAGAAGAATACAATACCACCTATATTCAGTGACATCATGGAAAAGCAAACAACAAAATCCAGAATGTGGGGACTTCACTGAATAAATGAACCAGTTTCAGAAAAAAATTAATTGCAGGAGGAAAAAAGGAGGGGAAATTCTTGATTTCAAAAGAACTAAGAAATATATCAAAATTCAGTATGTGGGCCTTGTTTGGATTTTGATTAGAATAAAACTAACTATAATTTCAACACTGGTTGTATATCTCATGATATTTAGGAATTGCTGTTAAAATTTTGGTGTGATAATGGTATTATGGTTGTTTTTAATAAGAATCCTTATCTTTCTGAGATACAGTCTGACATATTTAAGATGAAATTATATGATGTCTAGGATTTGCTACAAAATAATCCAATAGAGAAGTGAATTCAGTGGGAGTATAGCTATACAAGAATGATCATGATTTGATAATTGTAGGTGGGTGATGAGTACATAGGTGTTCATTATAGCATCCTCTCTACTTTTGACTGTGTTTGAATTTTCTTGATAAAAAGCTAAAAATACATGTATTTAAAATAGTCGACCTCATTATGCAAGAGCACATACAAGCAAAAAGACATAGAGTAAGCACATTAGAAAAATCGCATGTTAGAGAACAGGTGGAAAATTGGAGTACTGTGTATGAATAAAAGAGAATAAATAAAATAAGAGGCTTTGAAGGGACCATTGATAAACATGTGACATGAAGTGAGAAATGCGATTAATTCAACCCACTTTGGCTGAGGTCCAAAGGGGAGTGGGGATGGAGCAAATAAATCCGAAGCTGCCTCTATAATAATATCAGTCTTACTTGCATTCAAAAATATTTTCTTCATTTAGGGAGAAATTTGAGGAAGAACATTCAGGAATTATGTTTTCACCCAGGAATCACCATGTAATCTTTTGTGCCAAATAAAACAAAAACCAAACCTAACCAGTTTCATGTTAGATAAGCCTTTAAACAATCACAATTACCTTTATCAGTATATTTTACACTAATAAGTAGTTTTATAGATGATCAGAGAGATTCACGTGGTCTGTAAGGGTTATCCTACTATTCGCAAGAACTATTAATTATGAGCTCCAGCTTCTCCTAAAATAATCCATTATGTACAGCCATATTAAACATGAATATAGACCTGCCAACAGTCTGTGGCAATTGCAACTTTTCAGGTGGAGTGATCACCAAATCTTTCTTTCTTAGATGCCTCCTATAATTATGAGTGTATTTTGTAGTTCTGCAAAATGTCACAGTTGATATGGTAATGTGAGCTCAATATGTTTGGTCATAAGCCTGTGAAATAGTGAGCACTCGAACATGTTCCACAGAGCATTTTTCTCAAATCATCTTAATTAAGGTTTTCTTTCTACCAACACTGCATATACCTGGGTGGAACCAGAAATTGTAAATTGAGTTCTAGATGAAAGAATATTGTTTATAACTAATTTGTTCTGTCCTAAGTGCACTAAACTTGGCTTAAATTTCAAGATAAAACTTACTGAAACTCCAAAAAAATTGTCTCAGTTGGTTTTACATGGGATAGTTGTAGTGTAGTGAGATTTGCCTTTCTTCATTGTTTTTAATATCATTATAAAAATGGATGGTATATAGAAAAGTAGGCAATAAATATACTAGTTATGGGGAAAAGGCAATTCCAACAACATCAATCAAGATAAAAAGTATAATTTTATCAGCTCATATAAATAAAAATTACAAAATAAATCTGACTTCAGCACAGCAGAAGTCTGATATTCAGGTAATGTCCTCAAGATTCCAGGCCTTGCCTCATCTTTCTGCTCTACTTCCCCGAATGTTTGATTCAGTGCCCTGGTGGAAAAGATGTTTCCTTTATCTCTAGGTTTGCATTGTCCTTCTGCTCAGAAGCCCAGGGGAATCCCTCTCTCCCTTGAGTGTGAACTGCACTTAGTGACTTCTCCCAAAAAGTAGAGCGTGGAAAGCAGGGGGTAGCAGGGAGTAACTTTACACTGGAGAAACTTGGCAAAACTACTCAGCCAGGTGATAAGATTAACATCATCAGTCAGTGATAACTCACATTGATGCCAAACACTGGTAACATGATGTGATGAGAAGGGCTCTTCTTGTCTGTGGTATCCTTCCCCCAAACCCATAACCTTAGCCTACACATGGTGGAGGGGGGACGGGAATCAGAGACACCCAGATTGAAGAGACTTTCTACAAAAACCTGATCAGTACTCAAGAAAGGAAATTCAGGGAAGAGGAAACTAAAGAGACATGATGACTAAATAGAATGCATATCTTGGTGAGTGGGTCCTGCAACAGAGAAAAATATGTTGGTGGAAATGTATTTGAATGTAGTGAAACCCAAATTAAGTGCAGAGTTTAGTTAATTTAAACACCCCCCTCCCCCCAGGTAGGATTCTGATGGACCATGCCTAATGGCACGTTAGCACTTGGCAAAAGCCCTGGGTTTGTGAATACGGTGTAGGATGCAGGCTACTTTGGGTCAAGGAGACCTCTGTGCTGGGGAGATGGAGCCCCTTAACTAAAAATCACCTTCAGGAGAAGGGTTAGTTCACCAAAGGGAAGAAACGAAGCGCAAATAACAGCGTCCCACTCGGGGAGGAGGGAAATGCATGCTGGTGAGTAATGGGGCATTAGGCTGAAGGGGCACAGCAGAGAAGCTCCAGCATGTGTCATTTCCATATCACCCCCAACTCTAGGGATTCTGAGAAAGACACTTCTCCCTTCAAAACAAAGTTTTTTATCCCCCCAAACAGCAGACTTTGTGCTCACAGCGTAATAAAGGGCTTATTGTCAGTACACCTCATAGTCTCATGACTATTCTCCTTCATTCTAGAAACTATTTTGGGGCACTTACTTGGCGAAGTTCATTTTTGGTTTGAATCAAGTGTAATCTGATCAAATTCTCAGAATCCTGCAGACAAGCTACCTGCATGTCCCTATCCCTGTGGGAGCAGCAAGGAGCCGTGTCCGTAGCTGTCACGTCCTATACCAACGTCGTGAATGCTCAGGGAGCTGCAGCTGAATCTGAACAAACTGGAAGTATAAGATCACCACGAGTTAGGTCAGTCGATACGTGAGCATATCCTACAACATCCAATCCTGTGTTTGGTTGAACATAGATCTTAATATAAGTTATCACTATTATATATGCGACAATGACAAAAATATTCAAGGCTAAGTGTTTAGAGTCTTTCCCCCCAGGCCCTTCTGTTTGCATGGGTTGTCCACCCTGGTGATGTTGCCAAGGATATGCAGCATTGGTGGTGAGAGAGAGGAGGGGATGTTTCTAAAAATATTCATAAATCTCCTCCCTGAGAGAAGCAACAGTGTAGATAGCAGTAAGATGGCACGTTTGAGTTTGGATTGTTGATCAAAGTTCTATGAGAGCTTTACCTCCCTTACTGGTCATCTTGCTCCATCACATAGCATGGTACATGGAACACAGTGATAAATGAACAAATGAGGAAAGATACTGACAACAACGAAATCACTACGCTTCTTGAAACTTCCAGAAAAGGGCTCTCCAAGAATGTCTAGGAAGTTTTACTGTAATATGGTTGACAAAATTCATTTTTTTCTGATTCTTCTTTGAGAAAATATAATTAATAATTATGACTTTTGGGATCATGTTAGTGGTTCCTCTTCTTTATTTGTGGAAATTTGCATTAAGGTGGGTTCACCAAGAAGGTAGAGGTTTATTAATCTTAAATGATCAATAGGCACTCCTATTCCTATACCTGTGATCCATATTTACATCTATAATTGTATTTGCCAGATTGAAAATTAATGAAAAAATGCAAGTTGTGAAAATTGTGACTATATTTGCCCTTTCACACCCCATCACACTTCTTGACCTTAAGTCCAAAGAAAAAAATGGTAAAGAAAATGGATGCAATGCCAAAAATAATTATCTAAAGCCTAAGGTTAGCTTAATTTGAACTAGAATTAAACAGGTCTGGTTGAACCAAACATTAGTTTCTTAGTATCAAAGCCATTCTCCATGACTTTTATAGTATGTATAGGTAAGTCATATGCTTTGCTGATGGCAAAGACCTGATCAACGCTATGACAACATGACAGCCAATAGAGAAGGCAGAATTTTAAAGACATAAACACTACTGTCTCTGACACAACACACCTAGTTAACACTCTAATTCTAAACTGTTAGACACACAGGTAGCGCTCAAGGGTTACTGCCTTACTGTCTAATTGTGTAAGCAATTGTTATAGCTGTAACTAAGCGTTAGATTTCAATATTTCACCTTTGTTGCTTCCCATTAACATTGTCAGTAGGCGGTTACTCAACTTTTGGGGAGAAAGTTTGTTTCTTTAGAAACCAGACATCACTGATTAGAAGGAAATTATGGGAAATGAGTTATTAGAACTCAAATCATTGTTTCCTTATATTTGTCTTTATGATATAATAATTACTAATCCATATTTAATATCCTGTGTTTTAAATAATACTCTGAATGGCATAGATTTGCATATGCATATATATATAGAAAGAGAATATATTCATTTTTTATCTTCAAGGTTAAGTTTGATAGATCTAACAGAAGTTATAAAATAAAGGTAAATGATAAAATATTTGCAATTGCTATATGAAAGTATAGAGTTGTAGCTCATTTTTCAGTTTTGTATTATAGGAGTGTATTCTGAACCTACAATTTGGTTTGCATTGTATCTCAATCAGTTCCTGAGGGGAAACAGATGGGCTACTCAGGAGAGATAATTGGAGAGAGATGAATGAATGGACTATTTACAAAGATGTTGTTGGAGTTAAGGAAACAACAAGGAGTAGAAATACCCAAGGACTAGCCACAGCAAGAAGCCTTTCCACACCTTTAAACCTGAGGGGCCAAGGGAGGGGAGCTATTTGCAGAACTGGAGAGGCCATAAACAGGGGCTATGGTCCTAGGTGGGAAGTGTAGTCACTGCCACACTGAAGGTAGCAGGAAGAAGCTGGGTGGAAATTCTCCTCCCTCTCTCCCGAGGGCTTTAATACCTCCTTTGTTCAAATCCAACTAGAAACCATAGAAATGAGCCTTCCAGAAAAAAACAGCTGGCAAAGAGGGTCTGAGAGAGAGTGTCCAGCCTCCATAGTATCAGTCTACTTTGCTATCATTTACTCATTAGTAGTTCATATTAAGCATTTGGATTAGGACTTCTTTCCATGGGAAAAATATGTTGGTAAAACTCTATTAATCCCATACTTTCTCAAACATGATCCACTCTTCAGCTATGTTCCTTCCATCCATAGTCACTGCCTAGTATATGAGGCAGGAGTCTAGTTTAGCTGCAACATCATTCCATTTCCAGAACTGTTGGTAGTCTCTCATGTGTGTCACCGTCACAAATAGTGATATCTGGGCCATTTAGGAAAAAATGGCAAACTCTAGAAGTCAAGAGATATCTTCATTTCTTTCCTTTTTAAAATAAGCTCTGTGTAGCTTCTGGAAAGCCATTTATCTTTACACCTTAGGTTCCCATTCTATAAAACAAATGATATTTGTCAAATGATATGAACATTTAACCAATGTATATACTTCCATGAGCCATCATGTGGTCTCCATTTCTCTCAGGAGGCCTTTTAGAGGTAAACCACATTCACATGTTCAGTACACCCATTTAAAACACCAAGTTACATGAAATATTTCTGTTGAGTTGCTGTCTTAAAACCACATTTGTCAGCTGAAACTTGCAGATAAGAAAAAACCTGGAGGTTTGAATTTAAACTTTGGTTGCTGTACTTTTCTAATTCACTGATTTTCCTGTATGTAGAAAGAATCAGATGGGTGGTTTATCACACAGTTTGGCAAAATATGGCTTATGGGCCAAATTGGCCTGGTGATGACCTTTGATACTATGAATGGAATTTAAAATTTGTAAGGGTTGCAAAAAAGTTTTATGACACATGAAAAATGTATGTAATTCAAATTTAAGTGTTGACTAAGTTTTGTTGGAACACAGTCACACTCCTTTATGAATCGTCTTTAGCTGCTTCTGGGCTACAAAGAAGAGTTGAGTAGTGTTGAGAGAGACCATATGGCCTCAAAGGCTAAAATATTTTACTATCTGAACGTTTACAGAAAAAATTTGCTTGTCCCTGAGTTATGGTCATAGAGAAAAAGGTATAAATTAGCTAAGTCATCTGAAGGCTTGAAGATGAAAGGGAAAATATAATTAGAAAAGACTGATGCAAAAGGCAAATGATTTCAGGGTGCATGGGGTATGTTTCTCCTTAACTGTGAAGATCTTCAGTATACAGTGAGGTCAGCAGCATCTGCTAACACTTGCAAAAGCCAGTTCTGAGGATTTGAGACTGTCCTGAAAACCATTCTTGAATGTTCTCAAAGTAGCTTATCTTCACATATACCTGTATCATTCCCATGGGGTAAATTTCTTCTCAGCTTTGCAATAATTTCATGAGGTAAGGTGACTGAAAGACAGTGCTTACATGTTTGTTTTCTGTGTGGTTTGGATTTGCAGGGGAAAAATTCCGAAGTTGCTGGAAGATGATGTTTCCTTACTTCCTTTCTCACTCCCTCCATCTCTCCCTCTGTTCCTTCCTTCCTTCCTCCCTCCCTCCCTTTCTCCCTTTCTTTCATTCTTCCTTTCTTCCTTTCTTTCTCATTTTAGGCAAGAGAAAAGGAATGAACAGAAGGGGGGGACATCTTAATTAGTAGACTTGCTGGAATTTAGCGTAGGAATAAGGTTAGTGGGAAAAAGGGAGATGACCTGGGAAAGCAGGGAGCAAACAAATGTGGAACTATTCAAATACCAAAAAAGCAGTTGATATTGACCAACCAAGGCGAGCCACTGATGATTTTTAAGCATATGACCTAAATTACAATCATGTTTTAAGAAGCCGTGTATTCGGTGAATATGATTATTAAGCATTTGATTCATAATACATGATTTTCCTTTTGCTTGTAGACTAAAAACATTCCCTTTAACCAAGAGGGGCTCAGGAGTTAATTTTTAAGTAGGTTTGAAAACTATATATTTTTTACAGCCTATGCAGTGTTTCTCCTGAAATGAACCATAGCATAGTAAGTAAGCAATAGTATAGTATTAATGGGATAACGTATTTGAAAGCACCTGGAAATTTACAAAGAACCATATAAATGTAAGGGATTATCATCATCATGATCTTCATCATGGTTTTGTGACCTTCTGTGTGGAGGAGCTGACCCACAGTGTGTGCCCTCTAGTGTAAGCTTTGAACTCTTGTTGAGTTATGATTACTATGCAGTTGGCAACACAGAGCTTCCAGCCTGGAATTATTAACCTAGTAATGTAATTGACCTAAAACAATGTTTACAGTTAAAGTAATAAAGTTTCTTGGAAGAAACAGCAGGTATTCTGACATGAGGGATGGGTACGGATAAATTGGCCTGGGGAATCCAGGGTAGAGAAAGCATTTCGTGTGGTTTCCATTCAGAGCCAGTTGTTCTTCCAGAGAAAGACAGAGGAAGGCATCAAGTGCCACCATGGCCCATCTAACCTATAACTCCTGCCTTAGGCTTCCACAACCCCCGAGACGGCGGTGGTTTTCTAGCAAAAGAGACCAATTATGAATTCCCAATCTCTATTTTATGCTAAAATGTCAATGGCACAGATGAAAGCTTGGATGGGGGAAAGAGTGGTGGGTAATCCGAGATCTTAAGTAGAAAAAGATTTACACCACTCCTGGAGGAGGAAAATTCAACACTAGTCAGTCATGACCCATTAATTGAGATAAAGAAGCAATGAGAAATGGATGACTCTTTATTCAGTGAAGTAAAAATTATGGTGACAACAATCAGAAGCAATGGAAGACCTGGGTTGGCACTTTCACTTGGCTTTAAAAAGAGATATCCATCTATAATCCCAAAGAGGCAAGATCAAGCAACTCCCTTTAGCTTTTCTTTCAGGATAAATATGCAGGTTTCAAATTCTGTTAGTTTTCCTTCGTCTAGAATGTCTTTATTCCCCTTTAGTCCTGAAGGATGTTTTCTCTGGAATATGGGATTATGTGTGTCACTACTTTTCTTCCAGCACTTGTAAAATATTGTGCTACTTCCTTCTGGCTTTTGTGGTTTCTCATGAAAAACCCACTGTCAGTCAAAGTATTTCCACCCTATATGTAAAGTGCTATTTTTCTCTATTTCAAGATTTTTTTTCTTTCTCTTTAGTTTTCAGAAATTTTATTATGATACATCCTGGCATGGATTTCTTTGAGTTTATCATGTTTGGGGTTCACCCAGCTGTTTGAAACCGTAGGTGTGTGTCTTTTGCCGAATTTAGAAAGTTTTCAACCATTACTTTTTCAAGTACTTTTTCAGCCCCACTCACTCCCCACTGCCATCACCACCTTCTGGGACTCCGATGTGCCCAATGTTATATTTAATGTCAGAGTCCCACAGGTTGCTGAGGGTCTTTTTATTCCACAGTCTATTGCCATTCTGTTGCTCAGAGTGGGAAATTTCTATTACCCTTTCTTCAAGTTCACTGATTCTTTCCTCTTTCCTCACCATCCTGGTGTTAAGCCCATTCATTGTTTTTTTTTTTAATTTGAGTTTTTCAATTCTAAAATTTCTAGTTTGTTCCTCTTTATACATTCTTTTTTTTGTGGTTAGAATACGTATTTCTTTGCTGAAGTTTTCTATTTTTTATTTTATTCAAGCATATTTATAATTGTTCATTGAAGCATTTTTATGATGTATACTTTTAAATCTTTGTGAGATCATTCTAACACATTTGTCATTTTGGTATTTGCATTTACTGATAGCCTTTTTTCACTCATTTTGTGATCTTCCTGGTTAGGTATGATAAGTGGCTTTTTAAACTGAAACCTGGACATTTGGGGTATTATGTTATAAAGCTATGGATCTTATTTTAATTTTCCATTTTATCTGACTTCCTCTGCCAATTCTCTATCCAAGAAAAATGGAGAGACTACCTTGAGAGTGCCAAGTGGAGGTGGAAGTCCTGGTCCCTCACTTAGCCTCTCTTGACATCTGAGGGCTCCTTGTTATTGCTTGGCAGGGGTGAGGGTTCTGGCACCTACGAGGACTCCACTGATAACTCCTTGGCTTGGAAGGGAGGAGCTCTTTGTCACTGCTCCCCATGTAACCTCCAATGACATCATTGCATGGGAAGTGGCCTTGTTAACACTGATAAGTAGTGAAAATTCTGACACTCCTGTAGGCCTCGGACACCATCCCAGACAGAAAGAAGAGGGGTGCCTCATTATTGCCAGGTGAAGGTGGAAATCCAGGCTCCCCATGCAGTCTCCTCTGAAATTACAGGAAGAGGAGTATTGCCTCCCTACTGCCTTTTTGAGTCAGGATTCTCCAGGAAAACACAACCAGCAGGATAGATATATTTGTAAGTATTAATTCATATATGTATATATGTAATATATATAAATATTAAGAGAGTTATTATAGGAATTGGCTTAAATGACCCAGGGGATTGTTAAACCTGAATTCCATAAGGTAGCCCTCAAGATGGAAATTTCATGAAGGTGATGTTGAATTCCCTAGGAGAAAGCTGGCTGGCTGAAATAGAGAGAGAAATTTTAATTTCTAAATGCTGAAATCATCAGTTATTGCTTTAAGGCTTTCAGTGGATTAGAGAAGGAGACAAATTGTTGATTGTAGATATAATCACTGATATGATTTAAATCCATCTATGAAATACCCTCCATAAAACTCAAGCCAGTGCTTGACGCATAAAACTGTTATACTCACAGTTATAGGATGCTATAGTGAAAGGATACAGATTAAAATCAGCAGAGGAAAAAAGTGCATAGGTCAGAGTACAGGAGAAACTGGGCACAAACTTCCAGCTGACCCCTCCCATTGGAGTGACATGCGCAATGACGTCTGATGACAGATGAAACGTGTTGCCAACCAGGAAGCTCACCTGAGCCTTGGCATGTAGGCATGGAACACCCACATAACTGGCCTTACTTACCCATCTCCATGCTTTCCACCCCAGAGACAAATTGACACGGAGTGGCCCATAGTGCCAGGCATACGAAAATAGGCATCCACTATAAATTACATTGTTAGCATAATATAACATTTCATTGAAAAGCTATGGCTCTCATCTTCCTAAAACAGTTTCTCTCCTCAGCTGTGAGATCCCTCACATTCTTTGATTTCTTTAGCATCTCCAGCCAATATCTATCATCCTTTAAATCTCATCCTTTTAATTTTGGCATTCCTCTGAGTTTTGTTGTGGGCCCCCATCTCTTCTTATCTTTAAAATCCCCTTGCATGGGATCATTCTTCCATTTATTTAAGCACCATCTGTATACTGATGTTTTCAGTTCACACATGTGTCTGACCATATATTCAGTCACCCAGCAGCATCTCCACCATCATGTCCAACACTGACCTCCTGAGTACACATGACTAACATGTTCTAAATGTTAATGAACTCATTAACTCAGCTCCCAAACTGGCTCCTTCACCTTTTCTTCTATATCAGTGTACCATACCTAAAATTACTGAGTTATTGAAACCAGGAATCTTGATGGCATCCGTAAGAGGAACTCTCTGCTTCAGCCACGTGTCAAATGTCTCAAAGATTGTAGTTCATGGGTTTCTTTCCACTCTTTTGATTCCCACTCCAACCTAACTTAATCACAACAATGCCAGTGTATCCAGAATAATCTTTACAAAAGGTGACTATAACAATGCCACTACCTAGCCCCAACCACAGCCTTAACTTAAGAACCTTTCATTGACCTCCCATTTTCTCAGGAAGAACTCAGAGTCAGTGTGGCACAATGCATCACAGTCTGGACCTCACTTGCCCCTCCGACTTCATTCTCATCAATGCCTGCAGGAATTCTTTATGATCTCATGGAAAAGCTACTTTCAATTGCTTTAGTAGGCCTTTTCACAGGCTTATTCCTCCCCCTAAAGCATTATTTCCTGCTTGGCATCCATTATAATGATTAATTCCTACTTATTTTTCATATCTTTAACGTCACCTCCTGTGGATTTATCTTATCCCTTACTTGACTACAAGCTTTATACTGTCTTCTTCATTACTGTATCCTATGTTTGGAGTTATTCCCAGAAAATATTAGATGCTCCATAAATATTTGTTGAGTAAATTTTGTGTTGTGTTTTGTTTTGCTTTGTTTTTATATCAAACAAGTTTTATATGATCTTTGGTGTGAATAAATAGACATTCTAAGGCAGGGTTTGGTGAAAGGCAGAGAAAAATAGACCAGAAATATATTTTTAAAGACTTTTTCCCCCACTACAATATGTGTCTTGAGACAGTCTTTGTGCCACTGTCTACTATGACCTAGCATATGCCCTCCTTACTACCCAAGGAACTCACTCCTGTGTCCTATGCATGAAAAACGTTCTATAAATGCTGCTTTAATTGAATTGGATTTGTTTGAATTTTATATCTACCTACTTATATGCTTTAATTTGCCCTTTGCAAATTTAGCCTGAGTCACTTACACTAAAGGTGACTGTTAGCCACTGGACTGAGACTTCGATATTTGTGGATAGACTGCCAGATTTAGAACATAATTCAGACACTAGGGGTTTTAGTTTAGAATAGGGTAATATATGGGCATGACTTTTCAATTGTTTCTAGAGGATCTCTCTCCTGAAAGAAAGCTGGGAGCTCTGGGTAGGGACAGGATTAAGGTGAAACAAGTGAGGCACTCACCCTGGGCACAAAATTTAAGGGGCACCAAATAGTAATCAATTTAATGGTATTTTAATGCAGTCACTTTTAAAAATCAAAATTAATGCAAAAATTCATGATGAACAAATTATCAAAATCTTAAATAAAGACAGACCAGACAGTTGTTTTGCAGCCACTCATTCCTGTGCAATGGGGCCAGTCATTTTCAATCAGCCTGAAGTTTGTTCCTGGAGCTGTGTGCCCATGGCATCTCCCATTGGGTGGGCTTATGAAGACTGACCATGGCATACAAACAGATTAGGCCATGCAAGGCTTACTATAATCGTGTAATTCACTACAGAACTTTTATTAATTTCTTCCTCCTGATTCAAAACATGGGTCCATGTTTAGATAAGTACGTGTAGGGGTGTACATTTTTCTCTTTGTACATTTTCTCCAGTATACCTTCAGCAGGCACTGCTGGAAATATCCTTTGGAAGTCTTGTTATAAGAAGCAACAAATGACAGTCTACCTGAACCTCATGGTTCAGTCCAGGCTGGTGATAAGGGGCATGAGGAATCCGCCTGTTTGGCTAACTTCATCCACTGAAGAAACTGTGAAGTTCAGCAAAGTGCATCGGACTGAGAGGTCGATTTTCCTAAAAGCAAAGATAATGGGAATAATATCTTTCTTCGGAAAAAAACCACAAATATTAATTAGTATGCATACTCATTGTTTCACTGGATAGGGGAATGGGGTAGTTGCTTATATTTTAAAAGTCATCATATTTTATATTTTAAATGGTTTCTTAAGCTGTAAATAATAATACCTATGTGCCCACCTCCTGCCATGTAAAATAAATTATTTTCAATTCACCTGAAGCATCTTTGTTTGCCAATCACTTCTCTCTCTCCCCCATCACACCAAGAGATAACCATTGTCTTGGGTTTGTATTTCCTGTTAGACTTCTTCTAATGCAGGGGTTCTAAACCAGGGGTCTGTGAGTGTGATTTGAAATTCAAAAAAGCATTATTCTTGTGGGGGCGTGTTGGTGTGGCTGAGATGTACTTATTAAATAACACACAGTGTAGTGTGGACTTAGTAAGGAGTCCATGGTTTTCACTTGACTGGCAAAGGGGTCCATGGAACAAAAAAGGTTAAGAATCCCTGTAAATGGGTGGCTTCCCTCAGCAATATGTAATATAGCTGTGCAAATTTTAGACCATTTTATATATATATATGGGATCTTCTATACACATTCTCCTGCAACTTGCTTTTCATCGTTCTGCATTTTTAAAAGGTGTTCCGTTAATACGTGTAGCTCTGGCTCAATTAATTTTAACTTTGGTGCAATATCCCATTGCGTGACTACAGCCCAACTTATGTATCCATTCTCTCACTAATGGGCTTTTAATTCCTTCTCATCTTTCCTATTATGCAAACGTGCTCTAGACATTCATGAACATGTCTCTTTACCCAGGATAGACAACTTAGAGGACAATTTCTGGATTGTAGATATTATCTTTAACTTTACTGGGTACTCTTAAAGTGCTCTCTAAAGTAATTGTACCAATTTACATTCCCACCTGCAGTGTAAAAGAATTCATGCTCCATTTGCTTGCCTATACATGGCATTCTAGGATTTTTAAGATTTTTACCCATGTGATGAGTATTAAGTAGTATCTTATTTTGGTTTTAATTTGTATTTTTCTGATAACAATGTGTGTATGCCACCTTTACATGCTTCTTATTGATTTATATTTCCTTCTCAGTGAATTTCCCATACTTTACCTTTTGTCCATTTTTCTTACTGAAGTTTAGAAGTTCGTTTTTTCCTGCATATTGAATCTCTGACCTTTTGATATTATAAACAAATACATTCTTCCAATCCACAGCCTGTCCTTCGACTTTTGAAACATGTCTTTTGTTAAGCAGAATATTATAATTTTAGTGTAGTTCAATTAATCAAAATATATTATATTTTTTATTTTATTACATCTCAAAACTCCCCACTGGCCCCAAATCATAAATATTGCTTCCTATATTTTTTTCTAAATTATTTAAAATTTTGTTTTCTACACTTGGTCTTTGATCCACCGTGTGTGTGTGTGTGCGTGCATGTGTTTACTCAGTTTCATCTTTTTTTTTCTGTGTAGTAACTACTGGCCCAAGTACCACACGGTGCAATTACTGCTCAGTCCCAAATACTGAATTTCAAAATATGTGTGAGTCTGTTTCTGGGCCCCCTTTTCTATTCCACTGATCCTTTATATTTCCTTAGATCAGTGCCTTCCTCTCTCAATTCCCATAGGTGGATCTGTGTCAAGAGAAAAAAAATCACCTTCTTGTTCATCTGGATTGTCTTGGCTATTTTGGGGATGTGTCCTTCCATATAAATCCTACAATTTGTCAACTTGCAACAAAACCTTATTAGAATTTTTATTGGGATTGAACTAAACTTTTGGATTAATTTGGAGACAGCTAACATCTGTGTGCTAATAAGTCTTCATACTCATAAACATGGTATATCCCACCATTTACATAGCCCTTCTACCTAGTTTTTTCAATAGCAACCTATAATTCTTCATAAAAATCTTGCATTCTTGTGTTTATTTTTTGTTTACATACTTGGTAATGTTGGTTGCTAATATTTGAATGATAATTTTAAATTTTTGATTTTTGTCCACTGCTGGTATATAAGATTTTTTACAAAGTTCACATATGTAGCAACCTTGTGAAACTCATATATATTTATATATTTACAGCTTACATCAATGATTCCTTGCCTTATCCTTGACATTCCTTATTACCTATCCCTAGCAGAATGGTGGAAAGAGTTCTTTAGAATAAGAATGCTGGGGGGGGGGGGGTCCTCAGTCTGACATTGCCTTATGTCCAGGAGGAAATTATGGAACCTCTCAGAATTGTCCTTTTTTCTTTTTTCTTTTTCTTTTTCCTTTTCTCATCTGTAACTCAAAGATATTAAATAGTACCGTCATTTCCCTTGGGAGCTGGTAATAAACTAATGGATATAAAATACTTGGCATGTAACAAGTACTTCATAAATGTTAACTACTATTGTTATTATGATGGTGATTTTATTAGTTCTTATTTCCTCCAGATGCCCCAGTTAAATTGGGAGTGCAAACATTTGTGCAATTTCTTTAAATGTGGG
>PVKH010000944.1:12186-33400 GCA_004027955.1 Chaetophractus vellerosus | reverse complement strand
CCACGGCGGTGGCTCGTTCCGTTCGAGGGTGGCTCCATTCCATTCCCACGGGCGGCTCCGCTCCATGTTTTGCGGGCAGCAGTCCTCCATGTTTTTTGCGGGCTGCTCGGCTTCCGCATTTCGCAGGCGGCAGCTCCGCTTTTCACGGGTGACTTTGCCATGCCCGTGGGGGCTCCGCCCTGCCCGTGGTGGCTTTTTTTGCCTTGCCCACGGCGGCTCTGCCCCGCCCACGGCGGCTTGCCTTTCTCAAGGCCGTCTGCCCGCTCGGAGAGGTCCCTGGGAACCGAACCCGGGGCCTCCCATGTGGTACACCGGCGAGCTCTTTATCTACTGAGCTATCTAGCCGGGCCTCACCTTTTTTTTAATAAACCCCTCTTAACTCAATTTCTGACTCCCAGAAATTTAATAAATAAAACCTTCTCCATTGGGGGACTTTTCTTTCCATTCTCTGTGGTTGTAGGTTTATTCGCGCTTTTGCACTTTAGTACTGCAGTCCTCTGAGGCTTTAGAAAGGACAGGGGGGCAAGTGTGTTGTTTGGACTTCCATATGAAACTGGAATCCCGTTTCTTATCATTAGAATGAAAATGGTTTTACATAAATAACATTTTCTGAAATATATCCAAGAATAAGGAATTAAGCGAAATATTACAGGTACCAAATTTGATTTCACAGTTACTACACTAAAGTTCACATACATAGGTCATAAAAATCTCATAAGCCCTTACTCTTTATTTTGGGTTCAGTTCTATAACAATTGTTTTTTGGTTTCCTAAAAGAATATTAGGGGCCAGGAAGCGGTGCTAGGGTCAGGCATGAATGGTTGCCTAAAGTGACAACATGGTCTGACAGTAAAGGAAGATATATTAAAAACTACAGAAGGAGACAACATGGGGCAGGCTCTGTTTTTCTTTGTGATGCAGTGTGGTTAGATTTTGGAAACTTTAGCATGAGCATCTTGAGCCATCATGAAAAGGTTAAGTATGTTTGGTTAGGGGCCACTGATTGAGATGGCAGCAAAAATGGGAAGACCACTTTTTTATAGATTGTTGTCAGTATATCTGCCTTTCTAGATATACTTGCAGTACTTTTGTCATCCAGGGCATTGCACACCATATTGTTTTAGGTATAATTTTTTAAAAACCTATTTCCCTGAAAACCCCTTTAATCTGCTCCGTGTTAACCAGTGGCATATTTGTTAGCTTGCTTGACAAAGGTTATTCCCTTAATTCTACAGGTGAACCAGTACATTTAATGTAAATACAACCAGGATCCCAACAAGCAGTGTGATTGCAACTAGATCTAAATGTGTATATGAGAAAGATAATGAAATAAAGGGAACATTGTGTTCAATGCAGGGTTATATTTTAATACCTTTAGGATAAAGTGTTACTTTTGACAGACATGCCATTACAAATCATAGTCAAAAGTTTGCCCTTTTAAAACACGTGTGTTGTGTGCATTTATACATAAGTAATATAACACTAAATAAAATTTGGGAAAAAGTAAAAAGCATGGGTAACAACATTATCACTGCAAAGTGTATCTCAACAAACCTTTCCATGTGCCAGTCACTATGCTTAGAATTCATTTTCTAGTGTGACAAACAGAAAATTAATTGAGAAGCATCATCTTTGTAATGAATATTGACAGAAAGAGGAGAAATTAGCCAGATTGGAGGGTGTGAGAGAAAGAGTGCAAGCTGGGAGATATCCAGGAGATGTGCAAAGGCATGGGAGATGTAGATGGTTTGGTAGCCTCAAGTATAGGTGGCAGAAAAAGAGCTTTATTAAGTCAGGAAGAATAGAAACCAAACACAAAGGAATTTAAATTAAAAGGAGTTATAAAGTAACTTTTCCCCCCATCCCTATGCAGCCATCTCCTATTGATCATATCAGTAGATACAAAAATGGCACCTACTCCTGAGTTTAAAAACAAGCAATACCTCTTAGCAAAATAGGAATAGATGAATATTTCCTTATTCGAATAATTATTCTTTAACCTCACAACCTAAATTCCTTGTAGCAGTGGAATAGTGAAAAGAATTATGATACAGGCCTACACAAACTGTAATGTAAAATGTATCAGTAAAAAACAATAAAGTAGATGTATAGATATTCTTACTAAAAGATTACCAGTCATATTAAGTGAAGAAAAACAAGATATGGAATCATAGGTACAGCATGACCCCATGTGTGTAAACAAACTTAAAAACTGCATTTCATTGTATTTGTACATACATAAATATATGTTCTGGGAGGATACATGCCTAACTGGTAGGGAAAGGGAGAGGAGGTTCTTTGTTTTAGCTCTATATTTATTTTACTCTGAATTTAAAAATTTTATATTGTGAATGTATTAATATATTGCTTGTGTAATAAATACTTGCCTATACGCGTGAATATATGCATTCTCAAATCCCAAACTAGCAACATATCAAATGATGAACTGTTAAATATATTCCCATTTGAGCCAGGAATGAGATAAGGATTCCCACACTCACTACTCTTATTTGCCATTGTTTTGGAAGGCACTATCCAGTGATATTGAGGGCTATTGGAGGCATAAAAATTAAAAAGGAGGAGGCAAAAATGATCATTCATTGAGAATGGAATGATTTAAATGATTTTATAACTGGAAAACCTAAGAGAACTGCCCAGGCAAACTTAGAAACATTAAGTAAATATGTATATTTCTATACTTACAGAATTCCATAGATGCCATATTTGGGAAAGATACTTAAAGAAGTTTTGAAATAAATGGTTGCTCTGCAGGGGAGTAGGGAGTTAGAAACTTCACTTTTAAAAACATTTTTTACTTTCATTTTGAAATGAATTTTTATCATGTTCATGTGTTAATATAGCAAAAAACCTAATTAAAATTTAAAAGTAAATTTGTAATTTTTTCTCCCTAATAATCAAGATAAAATTAGGAAAATATAGAAAAAACGTGAAAGAAAATAAAAGTAGAAAAATAAATCCCCCCATGACAGATTTGAATATATAAAACAAAACCTTTTGTGTAACACATTTGTGATTAAAAGGAAAATAACAGTATGAGGAAAAAGTATTTGCTATGGGCAGATTATAAGGGCTGAGTTTAGACATTAGAAGGAGCCATTAAACGTTTTAAATGACAAAACTTCAAGCTGTACAGGTGATTTTAATGTTCATTCTTTGTTGAGAACAACTGCCTACGTAGGACAACCTTTTATTGTGGTGTAGTTTTCACTTTGTATTGGAATTATGTGTATATTTTGCCTTCCTTTCCTGCTCAGGGAGGGCAGGAACCATCTTTCATTCATCTTTGTATCCCTGGCAACTGCCACGGTGCATAGTTCCAGGGATGTGCCCAGTAAATGGAATTGAGATATGTTACAAAGGTGGATTCTGCTGGATTTGGCAACTTGGTGGGTCTAGAAGCTGTGGAAAGATTGTAGAGTGATTCCTTTCTTCTGGTATTCAGTCATTCATTCATCATTCATTCATTCAGTAAACTTTCATTGAGCAATTACTTTGTGCCAGGTGGTATGCTGCAGTTGTAAGAAGAAGACAGCTCTTGCACTTAGAGGGGATTTTAGTGCATTGATGCATTGTGCTAACTGTGAGCAGACCATCTCTGCTATTGCGTGGAGTCACAGAAAGAAATGCCTGGCCCACACTCTGCAGGTAGTGGTGGGGAGATTTGAGGACTTCCTCTCTGGTTTCAGTCTTGAAACTTAAGTTACTCAAAGTAAGATGGAGGAGACACTGGGGAAAGGAATGAGAGGAAGATGGACTGAATCTACAAAGAGGAGTGTGGTATTGATCATGGTCAGGATGTGTGTGTGAAGCAAAATCATAGGAAAGTAGGTGTTTCTGGATCTTAATGTGTATTCATTCTACAGATATTTATTAATTCGTTTATTTCCCAGAAACTTATTTTGAGGGTAGAAAGGGCTGAAGAGGAAGGTAGACACTAGACCATAGAGAACCTTATTTTATATGTCAGACAATTTGAATTTATCTTAAGGCAGTGGGGAGTTGTTGAAGGATTTTAGGCTAGCATGGGATTTGTGTTTGAGATAGAATCCTTAAGTGGCTATGTGCAGGAGGGGTTAAGATTCTGGAATCAGGGAGATCCTGATAATCTGAGAGAGAGTAAAGCCTGAACTTGGGCAGTATGGGATTATTGCAGTAAAGCAATATGTAGAAAGTAAAGCTGGCAGTACACTTGATAATTGATTGCATGTGGAGAGTGTGGGAGAAGGGTGGAATCCAGGATGACTCCCCAGTTTCTATTTCTGGTGACTCTACCAGTTGAGACAAAATACAGGAGGATAAGCAGGCTTGGCCTGGAGAGATGACTGGCTCAGTTTTTGTGAAGTGGTGTTTGAAAATGTGAAGTGCGTGGGGGGTAGGTTTGAGGCACTACATAAGTTTAGCTGCGGCAGCTGAACCAAGAGAAGGTGGGATAGCCAAATGGTGACGTGCAGCAAACAGCCCAAAAGTAGGGGGAGAGGTGTGGGCTAGACTGAGTGTGGGTAGTAGCTTGAGTATGGTTGAAATTTCCTGGGACATTGTATAGTATGGAATAGAAGAAGGTTAAGAGTGGAATTCTACGCACCAAGTTTGAGTTGGGAGAAGCAAAAGAACTCATAAAGAAGCAAAGAGAGGTAGAGGTAGTAGGAAAACCAGATTAGAGAGGGCTCTTCCAGAAGCCATGGGAGGAGATATTTGCATGAAGAATTGCTTGAAATTTTCAGATATCACAGAGCAGTCAAATAAAATAAAGATTGACTTTTGTCTATTAGATTTGACATTTAGGGGATTATTGGTGACCTGACAAAAAGATTGTCAATGGAGGGATGGGGCAGAAACCAAATTGCAGTGGGTTGAAGAATGAATGGGAAATGAAGTAGAGACGGAACCTCTGGACAGTTCTATCCTGAATAAACAGGGCTAAAGCCACAGTGGGGAAAAAAGAGGCAGTATTGCCTTTATCAAGAACAAAAGGACTACTTGGCTTTTTTTTTTTCCTACGTAAAAGGAACATTTGTTATTTCCTGATTTATTTTATAAAGAATATTATGTGGCTTTTTACTTATTATTAATGTTTCCAAAAAAATTATTGAATATTTTGAAATTATTACCAAAATAAGAATAGAGCTTTAAGCTACATTAAAGAGCAGAAATTGAGCATAGATAGCCTCATCTCTTTAGGCATAAATGTATAAAGGCTGAAGGACATGTCAATAAATTTACTTATTTGTGTTTATATTTTTATTAGAAAATAATTTAAACTATAAAGAACATTTAATTTACAGGAAAAACAAGTGAACTGCCTCAAAATTGCATGTTTAGTGCATAAATAAATGAAATATTTTAGTTATTTTATTGATTAATAAATAAAATAATATGGGCTTATTTATGTAATAAATTGATTTAAATGATTGTGCAGAGAAGAATCCTTTAAAGATATAACTAAAATTCCAGATAGTTTTACAGTTTATCTTTGGAGTGTTGATTTCTTCAGAAAAAGATTATGACCTTGAAATTTATTTGATTGTAGTTTACTTCAGTAATAAATATTTTGACAGTATAAAACTACTAGAGTAGTAATATTACTGTGTACATGGTTAGATTTAATTCATATAAAATTGTATTTCATTGCAGGTACAGATGATGTTGTAGGTCCTGAAGGCATGGAGAAATTTTGTGAAGACATTGGTGTTGAACCAGAAAATGTAAGTATAACTTAAAACAGTATTTACTTAAGCCTCAACAATGAATAGCTTGGTTTCTGCCATCTAACCAATAACTAAAAGCCATAATGTTAAATTAATGAACTCTTAGAATATACAATAGTAGATTGTATATACAGTAGTATATTATGCAGTAGTAGATGTATTTTGTGTATGTTTGGTCTCATCTTTAGTAGATTTTTAAAAAATCATTTGGCTTTTTGAGCACATGCTTTCTAAATGTTCATGCATTGGAAAATACTTTTTACTTATGCATAGTATTGTGATAGGATGACATATCATACCAATTTTTCAATTCTAAGGAAAGGAATACTTTTAGGAAATCCACCAATCTCTTGATTGATTGAGTTTTATGGACTGTATTTCTTGATGGAATTACTTTGAAGCACCAAAGAAGACTTTTTAGTTCTTATTTTTGGATTTTGATATTGCCAAAAATTAAAGATATATCTTTGAATTGCAAAATTTGTTAAGTTTCAGGATTTTCATGTAATGACTCTGAAGGGGTTAATTTAAATTCTGAGTTTCTGAGATAATAGTTGAATTTTATTTATATTTGTTATAAAAATAAATATAAAAGGAATAAGTTGGGTGAATCCATTGATTTTTTTTTTCCTTACTTAAGTCTTTTGTCCCTTGACAGATAAAGCAATAATAAAGAAGTAATGGTGTGTTAGTTTTTATGAGGCAATATAAGAAATAAGTTCCAATTCTAATTTGATTTGTAAGCACAGTTTTTCTTGTTATTTGTATGGTGTTACTACAGACAGTCATTTCTTCTCTCGTTTAATTTCTTGTATCTAAATGGTAAAGAAAGCAATGGTACTGAAGTAATTAAAGTAGATGTTTAAAAAATGGAATGGGCATGTGAACCTCCAGTGACAGATCAGCTGGGGCACTGAGTCACTGTGCTCTGTGGACTTTTGTCCCCCTCTGTAGTTGTTTGAGCCTAATGCAGAGTAAGTCCAGGACTTTGAATAATTATTCATAAGGGCTTTGAGGAGGTGGTAATTATCAAGAATTTTTCAAAGCTTTCATTTCCATTTGATTTTAACTCAGTAAGTTATTGCTTTTGACTCTATATGACTTGAGTATCTTCTTTAAAAAAATTAGGGGCTATTTTATATAGCTTATTTTTGCTTAATTTTTGGCATCATGTTATTGTTGAATATTCTTTCCCACATCTATTTTACTTTAAAATGAAAAATTATGCTCATACAAGTGCTCTAGCTCACTTAACAATGAGGTTTAATGTTACATTAGCCTCCAGCTTAACAAATGTCTTAGATCATCTTAAGTAAATTTTATGGTCTGGAAGAACTCTTAAGAGCTCATTTTCTTCATTCATGTATGTCATGTGCAAAGAAAACTAGGAATTGAGACTTAATACTTTTTTCTTTAAATTATTATTTACCCTTGCTATTTGTTTGCCTCTGACCTATTCTCTTATAATGCTTTAAATTTTCTAGAGAGTCTTTGGAATGTTTTTAAACTCATTTCATGGATTTTCACCTTGTATTTTTTTATTTTAATGTAATATAGTTTAGGCATCTTAATAAATTACTTAACTTGAAATAAAGGTTTGGGGACAACTGGGTCAATAGTATTTTGCCTGATCTAGTCCTTGGACTGTTCTGCAGACATAGGAAAAGACCGTTTCACTGACTTTCAGAAGGAACTTTTTTGGCAGGAGGTGGGCCAAGCTTGACAGTATTTTCTGTTCACTGTAATCAGAAGGACCAGAGTGAGTTGGGAGTAAGAAGAGATCCCAGAGGTTCCACCCAGAGGACCAGTAATAAGTGTATGGTCAGAGGAATGGAACAGTAGAGCTGTCCTGAAGTCAGCTGGTGAGAAGATTGGGAGTCTTAAAAAACACATTAATAAGAGCCTAAATAGCTCAAGTGGTTGAGTGCCTGCTTCCCATGTATGAGGTTTTGGGTTTGATCCCCAGTACCTCCTAAAAACAAAACAAATAAATAAATGTGAAAAACCAACTCTCATTGAGGGGCAGATGTAGCTCAGTGGTTGAGTACCTGCTTCCCATGTACAAAGTCCTGGGTTCATTCCCCGGTACCTTCTCCAACAAACAAACAAAAAACAACAACATAAAAAACTATATTAAGATACCACTTCACACTCATTAGGATGACTGTTGTTAAAAAATAAAAATTAAAAAAAAAAACAGCAGAAAATAACAATTGGCAAGGATGTAGAGAAATTGGAATTCTTATTCATTGTTGGTAGAATTTTGAAATGGTGCAACCACCTTGGAAATCAGTTTGGCGTTTCCTCAGAAAGCTGGACATAGAAATCATAGAATTACCATATTGCCCGGAAATCCCACTTCTTGGTATATACCTACCCCCAAAGAATTGAAAGCACAGACTCACAGATATTTGTACACTGGTTTTCACAGCAGTATTATTTATAATAGCCAAGAGTTGAAGCAGTCAACATTTGGGTAAACAGAATGTGGTATATACACACAATGGAATATTAATCAGCTGTAAAATAGAATGAAGTTGTTATATGCTATACCATGGATGGAACTTGAAGACATGATGTTGAGTGAAATAAGCCAGACACAAAAAGACAAATTGTATGATGTCATTTATAGGGAATACCTAAACTAAGCAAAGTCATAGAGACAGACAGGTTACCAGGGACAGGGAGTGAGGGGGGTGAGGGGAAGAGACAGTTACAGCTTAACGGGTATAGAGTTTGTTTGAGGTGATAAAAAATGTTTGGGTAATGAATGTTGGTAATGGTAGCACAATATTGTGAATACAGTTAATACCATTGTATTGTATACTTTAAAGTGGTTAAAACTGGAAATTCGAGTTGCATATTACATGTTACTACAATAAGTTAAAAAAAAGTTTGGGAGTCATGGTCAGGTGCAGGCGTAAGAGGGGTTGGATGGGCATTTACATTTCAGAGTCAGGGAAAGCTGATAAAGGGGTGGGGGGTAGGGGAGAGGGCACTCATGATTCTATCTGGAAAAGAAAGGTGGGTACAACTCTTTAAGGTTCCTCATTTCCAAATGCCAGTACTCAATAAAAGATAGCTATTATTATTATCCTTTTATGGCAATTATGAATCCTTTAGAACTCTATTTCCATAGAAAAAGAAATCGTATTAAAATTTTGTATCATATTGAGGACTAACAGACTAACAGAATATTATTCCAGATATTTATGACTATTTCAAATTTAAGATACCAGCAGTAGCTGTCTTACTATATCATCATTAAAAACATGTTGGGAACCGGCTGTAGCTCAATTGGTTGGGCTCCGGTTTACCACATGGGAGGCCCGGCGTTCGGTTCCTGGGGCCTCCTGGTGAAGGCAAGCCGCCGCGCGGTGAGCTGACTCAGCGGGATGACCCAGCAGGGGGAGACAAGCAGACGCAAAAAAGTGCAAAGCAAATGAACACAGCGAGCACAAGCAGCAAGGGGGGGGATATATAAATAAATAAAAATAAATCTTAAAAAAAATGTTGCTAAATAAACTATGATATATGCTATATACCATCAATGGTGGATACATCCCAATTTCGGAGACCTGATGAGAAATGGCACCTTGTCTGAGTTGATAAGTAAATGCTTTAAACATATTTACAACCCTCACCTCATCTGATATTTATAGCTTATAAAATTTAAGCAGGCTTGTAAAATTCAAGTCTGCTTTCATTTACTAAGGTAATGGCAAAATTGTTTATTTAAGTAGTTAGCTTCTTTATTAGCTAACTTAAGAAAAGGTCTTTTTCATGTAAAGATTGTTTCCCATTGTGACTACCTGCTTTGGTTATTTAGCCATATTTCATGTATATCTGTGGTGTATGTTCTGTGTCATCACCAGGTTTTTTTTTTTTTAATTTATCAAGTGTTTAGGTACAATTTTTAGTACTACTAGTAGATGAATGAGTATAGATACAGTTTGAGGAACATTGTAGTATGCATTAAAAAATACAGGTTTGTTCACCTAGGTGTGATTAAAATGGATATGTAAGAGTCAGAATTCCAAGAAAAGCTGAGGGATGAGAAAGATACAAACCCACTAATATGTAAATAGTTTACATGTAACCTGTTTTGTTTTTTTTTTGGCGAGGGGGAGAATTTTTCTTTGTAGCCCATTGGTCCCTTAAGTCACCATTTTTTAACCTATTTTTAACAATCATTTTGTGACAATGTGCATAATATGTAGAAATCTTGGCTTACTAATCAGTTCTAGTAATCTACATAGTAATGTAGAATTTTTAAATCTAAAAACCACAATGACCTTTTTTTAAATATACTTTTTTATTTTTTATTTTTAAAGATACTTAGATTACATAAATGTTACATAAAAAATATAAGGGATTCTCTTATACCCTGTTCCCTAACCCCCCACATTTTCCCACATTAACAACGTCCTTCACTAGTGTGGTATGTTTGTTGCAATTGATGAACACGTAATGGGGCATTGCCACTAAGCATGGATTATAGTTTACTATGTAGTTTAAACTCTCTCCTGCACATTTTTGTAAGTTATGACAAGATGTATAGTGGCCTGTATCTGTCATTGCAGTGTCATTCAGGACAATTCCCAAGTCCCGAAAATGCCCCCAAATTACACCTGTTTTTCCCTCTCCCTCCCCTTAGAAACTCCAGTGGCCACCCCCTCCACATCAGAGATCAAAGTTCTCCCACTGCTGGAATCACAATAAATCTATAGTAGAATACCAGTAAGTCTTCTCTAGTCCATTGTTCATTCCCCAATCCTCAGAATTCTGGGATGGTGATGCCCATTCTGCCTCTAAGTGAGAGGGGGCTTAGATCCCATGGGGCAGATGGATGGGACTATCTTGCTTGCAGTTGCAGACTCTCTATTCCTTGAGGTGGTGGTTGTTCATCATCTCCTTGTTAGTTGTCCTAAGTAAGTCCAATGAACTGGAGAATAGGTGTTGCACCTCTGTTGAGATTCAGGGCCTAACTGGTACATGGACAGCCCAAAGATTTAAGTCTCTTGGACATACACCTATCAACTTTAGTACTAACTATAGATTTAAATAGAAGGGGCAGAAGAGCCCTGTGTTGGGAAATCACAACTGAGTCCAACTCTGTCACACTGGGGAGCATAAATTCCAAAGTAGGGCCCACTGTCAGGGCACCAAACTCCTGATCTGTCTGCCCTGCCTATGGTGTTTGGATATGAATGACCTTTTTTTTTTTTTACTTGATATTTACTAATTTAATTATTTGACAAAAGGTTCTAGAAATTTAGTGGGTTCTCACTGATACCAATTTCTGAAATGGAAAAACATAGAGTTGGCATCAAGAGAAGGCTTTTCATTAATTCTCTAGTTATAAATTAGACAAACTTGGAGATTTCTGGTCTGCAAACTAATAAAAGGACAGATCTCCTGAACCTCCCAAATACTCTTTTTCTGGAGTTCTTAATATACTTGCTGGCTCTAAGAGGTGCATTGAATCATTTAAAATGATTTCTAACTGATTGCTTGCCTCATTATTTCATGTTTTTATATCTCGATTCCTTTCAACAGCAGCATCTGACCTACTGGGGCACATGGCGGGGGGAGGGGGGTGTTGGTTTTGGTTAGTTCTCCTAGTACTTGAAATAAAGCCTCAGGTCCTGTGCAAAAAAGGCAAATTAACTACAATATGTAGAATACGCTAGTCCCTGGCCAACTGTATTACAGAAACATTGTCTATTTTCTCCCCATTGCCTTTTGTTGTTACAACAAATGGAGATGAACCTGTCAACAGTGTAGTCATGGTCCTCACATTAGGACTTGTGGGTCACAGATGTATGAATGACAGCCCAGAGAGTGGCAGGATGGTCTGGGAAGACCCCTTCCCTAAATGCTATTGGTCTCTTACCTCTTCCTTACCTTTCTCGGACTGACATACTTTCCTTTCCAGTTACTTTAGCTCCTCACCTTATTGGGTCTTTGAGGCAGGTGAGAGAGAAATCCCCACTCTCCTCCCCAAATCATGGATGGCCTCAGCCTGTTCCTATACAGGACATGGGTAGCTTGAGGCTGAATGTGCCTTTGAAATGTAATTTTGTCTTCAACCTTCAGGTATTTATTGAAACTCATTATCAGCATCTCTGTGCCACCTTTCCTCTAAAGCAGCTAAGTGTAAGGTGATGAGCAGTGATATAAACCATAGTTGTCATAGTTCTTCTTCTATCCTCAGATTTTCAGAATATTCACTAAAATACTTTTCTGCTGGAATTTCTCAAGTGTGTTATAGAGTCTATAAGGACTAATAAAAAAAGAGGAAAGTAACAAATGTCTACTTAGCTCCTAATAAATTCTCATTTAGTATCATTCTTATAACTCTGAAATAGGCTTTATTCCTATTTTGTAGATGAGGAGAACGTCTCAGAATTTTTTTTTTAATTAAATTAATTTTTTTTTGTAGAAGGTAATGGGGATTGAACCCAGGACCTTGTACTTGTGAAGCAGGTGCTCAACCACTGAGTTACACCTGCTCTGCAAGACTCAGAATATTTTTTTAACAAATCAGTTTTATTGATGTATATTAATAAAGCATAAACCCATCCAAAATGTACAATCAGTGTACAATCAATGGGATTCAGTATAATCACATAGTTGTGCATTCATCACTTCAGTCATTTTTTAGAGCATTTTCATTATTCCAGTAATAATAATAATAATAATAATAATAAACAAAAAACAAGCAAAACTTATTACCTCTCAGTTTCTCTGTGCTTCCTCTACTGAACATAGCTGCTATTCTGTTTCCTTCTCTCTAATTTGTGTTTATGTTTAGTAAAAACAGTTTTACATATGCAATATCACCCATATTCATATTTTACTTGAAGTTTTGCTGTGTTATATACAGTCCTTTGTTAATGTTTTTTAGCTTTCCTTCAGGTAATATAAATGTCCTTAGGCTTTCCCTTTCAACCACTGTCATACCCATGTAATAGCTGTGCTAGTCACAAACATGGTGATGTGCTCTCATCATTTCCATTCATTTCCAAAGATTTACAAACAAGCTTTTAACCAATTCTGCACAGATTAACCATCAGCTTCATTCTATTTTCTGGTGACCTATATTCTTTTTTTTTTTTTTTTTTTTTTTAGATTTATTTATTTTATTACATATCTCCCCTTCCCCCCACTGCGGCGACGCGCCGAGAGTGGTCACTGCGCAGGCGCGGTTTTCCCCGCTTGTGGGCGGTCTCTGCGTCCATTCACGGCCGGCTTTCAGTTCGTGGGTGGCTGGCTGTGCTCCATCCGTGGGCAACCTGCCCTGCTCATGGCGGCTCTTGCCATATCCGTGGCAGCTTCTTGCCCTGCCCACGGCGGCTCCGGCCCGCCCATGGCGACTTGCCATTCTCAAGGCGGTCTGCCCGCTAGGAGAGGTCCCCGGGAATCGAACCCGGGGCCTCCCATGTGGTATGCCAGCGCCCTATCCACTGGGCTATCGAGCCGGCCCCCTGGTGACCTATATTCTAATTATTAATTCCATGAGTTTATATATTTAGTTCATAATAGTGAAGTCATACAGCATTTTTCCTTTTGTGTCTGGCGTGCTTCACTCAACATGATGTCCTCCAGGTTCATCCATTTTGTCATTTGCTTCATGACTTCATTTCTTCTCACTGCTGCATAATACTCCATCATATGTATACACCACAATTTGTTTATCCATTCATCAGTTGATGCACACCTGGGTTGTTTCCAGCTTTCGGCAATCATTAATAACGCTGCTATGAACATTGGTATGCAGATGTCTGTTCATGTCATTGCTCTCAGTTCTTCTAGGTATATACCTAGCAATGGTATTGCTGGGTCCCATGGCAACTTTATATTTAACTGCCTTAGGATCTGCCAAACAGTCTGCCACAGTGGCTGTACCATTCTGCCTTCCCATCAAGAGTGAATAAGTGTTCCTTTCTCTCCACATCCTCTTCAACATTTACGGTTTTCTAACTTCTTAATTGCAGCCATTCTAATAGGTGTGAAACGATATCTCATTGTAGTTTTGATTTGCATTTCCCTAATCACTAGTGATGTTGAACATTTTTTCATGTGCTTCTTCGCCATTTCTATTTCTTCTTTGGACAATTGTCTTTTCAAGTCTTTTGCCCATTTTTTAATCGGGTAGTTTATCTTTTTATTGTTGATCTCTTTATATATTTTGGATATTAAATCTTTATCAGATATATGATTGCCAAATATTTTCTCCCACTGAGTCGGCTGCCTTTTTACCCTTTAACAAATTCCTTTGAGATGCAAAAGTGTTTAATTTCAAGGAGGAGACTTAGAAATTTTAATTAACTTATACAAAAGTCAAGCTGGTTTAAGCAAAATTTGTAGATTTCAAATTTAGGAGTGTATGACTCCATACCTCAAGCTTTTTCCATCCAGTAGTAATCTCTTCCACCTGGTATCAGGTCCATGCTCAGTCTGGCTGCTACTTATCCTGTTACCTTCTCTCTGTTCTGGATCCCAGTTACTGCAGAGACTTTCTTTAGGGACCTGGTGTAGAAGGATTTAAAGTGCCAACATGCCCTATTGAGAACACTCCAGGGCTGCCTTCTACCCCCAGGCCCTATGCCTGACTCATACTTTCTTCAGAATAGTCTTCCAGTGACTGCCTGAATATATGTGAACCTTAATGAATGGTATGTACAGTTCTTCTTTTTAAATGGTTTTTTTGTTTGTTTGTTTGTTTCCTCAGAGACTCATCTGCTGCAAATTAGTGGATGTGAATTCTGTTTAGAGAGTGTAGGTGGGGTTAGTGGGTCAGGTTACCAAAGGCTCCATCAGCCTCCTGGCTAAACTGTCATTAACAACCTTGCATAAGATAGTTCAGGAGACCAGAAATAAGGATACAGAGTTTTTGAATAATATTGACAAGGTTGAATTGCCAGCTGTATATACAAACTGAAGAATCTTGGTGGGCTTTTAATGGATAGAAAAAAACAATTAAATTAGTTAGCTGGAAGTTAAAATTCTACCTTAAATTCCCTAAAGCAGATCTTTTACTCAGGAAGTATTTGTTCACTAAACATTTAGGTTGTTTTCAGGTCTTTCAGAAACCTCCTGTTAGTAGGGATCTAGTGAAAGAGAGATTACTGTATGTGTGTTTTTGATAAACATCAATCCAGAGCTTCATACTTAAGGTCTAATGGTGCAGGGCCTGTTGTTGTATTGGTGAACCTGAATATATGTTTGCTGATTCCATATGCTACTTTTATTAGCTTCCCATTTGATGGACACTAAAAGAGTTAATAAAGCAGCACTAAAAGGTAGTTTCTCCTTTCTTGTTTCCTGGTGGCATACTTTAGCTTTAAAAAAAGAGAAGAAAATTTTTTCATATCTCCTTCAATTACTTTAGTCTATACTATTAGAAAAATAAAGTAAAAATTCAGAAATCAAAACCTTCAGACCCATAGTAACAGCCTTGAGTTTGACATCTCACCAGTGGCATTTGGCTTTTTGCTATTAAGTGAGAGAGGAGGCTAGTAAAACAGACTCATGGAAGGACCTTGATGCTTTATCAACTTTTGATTTTCTGTTAAGTTTTTAGGTGTTTTTTAATCCTGTTTTTCTGCTCATAGCTATAGATTTTTTTCATCTTAAAAATATCTTACAACCACAATTTTTGTCTAGTATAGGTGTTCCAAAGATTTGTAGAACAGCGGACATTTATTCTCTGCTCACTTCTCATATCTCCCTTGGCCCTGTGTGTTCCTGCTGATTTACAGAGCCTCTAACTTAGCAGGGATCATTCAAAGTCTTGAGGCTTGACTTTCAAGCAGTTTAGGTAAAATATGTGAAGTTTTGCTTGTTTTTTAATGTGAAAATAATAATCAGTGCTATACTATTATACTTCCTTTCTGGAATGAGATCAAGAAACACTGAATTCAAGAGGTACACAGACTGTCGTAACATAAACTTTTGTTGTATAAATGTTCAAATCACCATTCATGAATGGCCTCTACATACCTTCTTCTTCAGCTGGGATCTCCTTTTAAGCCTCTATTCCCAGACACTCTTTTTCCAAGATGGTGATGCTAGAGTTTGTTTGTTTGTTTGTTTGTTTGTTTTGGACCCATTCAGGGATCTTTTTTACCTGGGCAACTCTTAATCATTCTTTAACTGTCAGCAAAGGGTTCTCTGATACCTCCCTCTTCCAACTTCCTCTGTTACACATTCTTCCTGCATTTTTTCACTTTCTTTAAGGCACTTGAAATTGTAATGAAATTATTTTTGTTTATTTCTTTAACATCTACCATCCAGTCAGAATCTGAGCTGTGCGAGAGCATGGACCGGCAGTTGTGTGGTTCCGCATTGTATCCATAGCACCCTGCACAGTGCTAAATGGTTTTTCTTAGGTTCTCTTTGCCCTCTCACCCCTGTGTCTTGGGCTCAGAGCTTGGGATCTTCATGGTACATTATACTGTATTTTAAAAATTATGCCTTTGGGGGTTTATCGAGAAACTAAGTCATCCTTTTAAACATCATAACATGTTTTCTCATAGAAACATTAACCTCTTGGCAAAAAGTCTCTTAATGTGCAGCCGGTTTGTAAATCGACTATTTGTTATACTATCTTAGTTGCTCTGGAGCATCTTTAAAATTAGTGTGCTTGAGAAATACTCAGGCTGTCGTTTATTTTATTTATTTTTATAACTATACACGCCCTCAAAATGTGCAAGGAATTAGATTTGAAAATTGGCGTATCAGTGAAAATCATAAGTACTCAAATTTACCCTTAGAAAACCCTTAGTGACTCAAAGCCTGTGTAGAGGCTCACACTATGAGTAGCATGGGGGACTGCCATCCTCTGAGAAGTGGTTAGGGCATGCCACTCATTCTGGGCTGAGTGCTATCTCAGTGGCATATCTGGCTAGTCTAAAATAATTTCCCCCAGTATGTGTAGTTGAATTTACAAATATTAAGGTATGTGTGATACAAGTCCACTGCATATCTCCCACCACCCTCCTTTTTATTTGTATAAATAGCTCTGCTTTCTTCTTTTTAATGATGACAAAGTATGGAATGTATAGCAAAGAAGAATTTATCTAGTCCCTTATTAACGGACATCTGGTTGTTTCCAATCTTTTGTTACTACCAAAAGTGCTTCAGTAAATTTTTTTGAATAGACATCTTTGCATACATATGCAGGTATATCCATAAGGTAACTTTCCATAGGTAGAATTGCTGAGTCAGTAACTGGTTGTAATTCTGATAGACACCACCAAATTGCCCTCTAAAGAGGCTAATCATGTTATTCTTCTGTCATCATGTGTCATGAAAGTATGTATTTTTCCAAACCTTTGTCCACAGAGTGTTATCAAAATTTTAGATGTTTGCCAAACTAGTACTTATTTTTGAAGGGTTACACTATTCACATTTCAGTGGCACTCCTACTACCATGAACAGAAGCATTTGGCAAGATGTTAATGTATTTAATTGCTGAGATTTGATGTGTTTTTCCTTTTTGTGTTCCCCCCCCCCCCCCAACAGGTAGTTATGCTTGTCCTGGCCTGGAAATTGGATGCACAGAACATGGGTTATTTTACCCTACAGGAATGGTTAAAAGGAATGACTTCTCTACAGTAAGTCCTGAGACTGCACTAATGGGGTCCCTGCTTCCTGGAGGTAGTTGCTGCCTTCCTGGGACTTCAGGGAGCTTAGGTTGGGTGAGTGGAAGAAAATCAGGTGGTCTGGGCAAGCTTCATCTATGGCCAAGACCCATTTTCATCTGATAAGGAATAGAGGATTCTTACAGATTATTTTAGCAAGTAAATTTATGTAATGTATTTATGTATTGTTTATTTTAGTATTCTTCTAAAGCACCTCTGTCCAATAGAAATAGACCAAACTTTGCTCCTGCATATGAGCCACATATATAATTTAAAGTTTTCTATTAGCCACATTAGAAAAGTAAAAAGAAATGGGTGAAATTAATTTTAATAATATATTTAACTCAAAATATCCAAAATATTATCATTTCAACATGTAATTAATATAAAAAAATCAGGGAGATATTTTTCAATCTTTTTTTTTTTTTTGTACCAAGTCTTCAAAATCTGGTAAATATATTACATTTATAGCACATTTCAATTTGCATTCTTAATTTGCAAGTTCTCAATAGTCACATGTACCTAGTGGCTACTGTATTGGACAGTACAGGTCTAGAGCTTAAAAAAGTAAAGGTTGATTAGCATCTGGTTTTCAGTTGGTGAGAAAAAATTGACTAAAGTGAATTTTTATTAGTGAAAATATTTTATGTATTCTATTTTATATATCCTGATTTTAACTTTTGACAAAATTGAAACCTCATAATTATTATTCTAGTGATTAATAATAATAATAATAATCTGTGTTACCTCCAGAATAAGGAAAAAAAAATCTGTGGTTTTATGTATTCCTTTTGTGCTTGTGTGTATGTGTGTGTGTGTGTGTGTGTGTGTGTTTTGTGTTTGCTAAGTTTCACTCAAGGAAACATAAATTGTTATTCCATATTATTTGGAAGGATATAGTTGTGCTGGGTGACTAAACATTTCAATGGTAACTTTGTTCTAAAGTATTTGGAATGACTTCTTTTTCTTCTCTCTTTAACTAGGAATAACAGACTTTAATTTTTACTGGATTAAATTAAATAATTTTGGAATTTGTCAATTTTTAATATTATTTCCAATTTGTTATTAATAATGCTTTATTTATGTTGTGCTTTAGTAATCAGAAGGCTTTTCACTGTTCTCCCATTTGAGCCTCACAGCTACCTTGTGAGGAAGACCAATCAGGTTTCATCCTGTACTTTTTACAAATGAGGAAACTGCATTTTAGAGGGGATATGTGAAAACCCAAGACTTCTGATTCTTAAGTCACATCCTTACTCTGACAACTGTTGTCTGGTGGGAAATGAGTTTTAGGTAAAAGTATAATCATCCTTTTACAAATATACTTCCCTCTTGGCATCCTCTAGGGTTATGTCCTTCTGGAATCTCCTTAAAATTGTATTTGACATGTTGGGAAACAGCTTATGATTTTAAGCTAACTAGCTCTTAGATTATTTTCCTTGTCAGTGTTCTTTTTTGCTTTCTGAATAGAGCATAGGCTGGCTGCTCTTTTTTAAGTTTTCTAGTAATGATGAACTCATGGTGATAATCAAGATTTTATTTTAAGGCTTAAGGGTAGGACACTATCATCTTTTTTTCAGGCACAGTTTCATTTGTCTTAAAAGAGTATAATATACATGTTGGTATAGTTTGATTCTTTCTTACATTTGCCTTTACATAGGAATATTACAGGTTGCCAGGCCTTACTCACATGATTTGAGGACTATGCCCTCCTGGGAAGTGAGTGGGCAGTTTCCTGTAACTAGTTTGGAGCACCTCTGTCAGGTTCTTTTTGGGAACTCTCCTTGCCGTGATGTATGATACAGGTGGTGGCAGGTGGGTTCCTATAGCAAGCTGCTACTAGTCTTTGCAATTCAAGGTTTGGTGACAAGAACAATCGACTACAAAGTCATTGAGGAATCTGCTTTCTTTTTGTGACAGGAAATTCTGACATCAGTTTCCTCATTAATGAGGTAGAGATAACTTTTCAGAATAAACTTTAAGGTTCTTTGCAGTTCAAAAACAGTCCAATTTCAAGTTTGAAGACACCCCTCTCCCAGCCTCCCTAGATTAGTCATTTGTTCGCCAAATACTGCCAAGCACAGTATTGTAGGCCCAGGGGAAACAAAAACTGTGAATAAGACAAAGTCCATGAGGGGCAAGGGGCTTGGAAGCAGTGTTCAGGGAAAAGATCCAACAGTAATAAGGTTGCTTTTTAGTGTATCATTTAAATTAACTAAATAAGTTCTGTATATGTAAGGTATATGAACCCAGTAAAGAAGAAAACTCAGGGGGAGAATCCTTTATATGCTCTAAAGTAGTCGGTGTTTTGAATTATCTGCTCTGTTTTCTATTTTGGATTTTTTGCCCATTTTTAGTTTTTATTAAACCTATCCTATGAAATATTTTGGACTGAAAACTGGAATTAACTATTTGGCAGCTGCTGCGTTACTCGCAGCTTCTGACATCTTGCCCAAACTACCTGTCACCATGCCCCACTGATTTCCAGCCCTCACCCCAGAACAGAAGGAGCTGTCCGAAATTGCCCAGCGCATTATTGCAAGTGGAAAGGGGATCCTGGCTGCAGATGAGTGTGTAGACACCATGGGAAACTGTCTGCAGAGGATATAGGTGGAGAACATGGAAAAGAACCGCTGGCAGTTCCAAGAAATGCTCTTCACCGTTAACAGTTCCATCAACAGCGCATCGGAGGCGTGATCCTTTTCCATGAGACCCTTTACCAGAAGGACAGCCAGGGAAAGCTGTTCAGAAACATGCTCAAGGAAAAGGGGATCGTGGTGGGAATCAAGTTAGACCAAGGAGCTACTCCTCTTGCAGGCACAAAGAAACCACCATTCAGGGGCTCGACAGCCTCCCTGAATGCTGTGCTTAGTACAAGAAGGACGGTGCTGACTTTGGGAAGTGGCGCAATGTGATGAGAATTGCCAACCAGTGTCCATCCAACCTGTTATCCAGGAAAACACCTACACCCTGGCCCGCTACACCAGCATCTGCCAGCAGAATGGATTGGTACCCATTGTTGAACCAGAGGTCATTCCTGATGAAGACCATGACATGGAACAGTGCCAAATATGTTACTGAGAAAGCCTCTGGCTGCTGTCCACAAGACCCTGAATGATCACCATGTTTACCTGGAGGGCACCCTGCTAAAGCCCAGCGTGTGACTACTGGACATACTTGCACCAAGAAGTATACTCCAGAGCAAGTGGCTGTGGCCACCGTCACAGCTCTCCACTGCACTGTTCCTGCCACTGTTCCTGGCATCTGCTTTTTGTCTGGCAGCCACTCTCAACCTCAATGCTATCAACCTTTGACCTCTACCAAGACCCTGGAAGTTAAGTTTCTCTTATGGATGGGCCCTGTAGGCCAGTCCACTTGCCCACCTGGAATGGCAAGTCTGCAAATAAGAAAGTAACCCAGGAGGCTTTTATGAAGCAGGCCATGGCTAACGGCCAGGCAGCCAAAGGACAGTATGTTTGCACTGGCTCTTCTGGTGCACCCTCCACCCAGTTGTTCTTCACTGCCAGGACCTCACACCGACCAGCCTGCTCTAGCCCATCTTAGCAGGAGGGCTGAAAAGGAGCAACTTCTTGACTGAACCTGGAGATTAGAAAAAAATTGGATGGAAACAACTGGAAACATATTACCTGTTAAATTCTTGAACACAAGAAAAAATAAATAAATTAGTACTTGAAGTATACAAGTACAGATATCAAGGATCTGACAAATTTCCACAAAAGGGTTTCCTTGTAATACTTTAAGCTCCCCACTCCCCTGAGTATTCAGTCACCTGAAGAAAAGAGTAGATTTTAAAACTAAATCGGGGGGGGGGGGGGG
>PVKH010000944.1:0-12086 GCA_004027955.1 Chaetophractus vellerosus | reverse complement strand
CAAAATCTGGAAGGCTAAGTATGAAATGTAGCTTGCACCTGAACCCTCAGAAATCAGTCTTCTTGATGCTGTACAGAGGACTTGTGTGAATGGCCTTTCCAAGACCTGTCAGTCTGGAACGTGTGCTGTTTTGTGAGAGTGTTGGAAGAAATGACATCAGCCAGTAGGGAACATGCATCTGAAACTCCTTACATCAATTCTAGTCAGAGAAGTCAGAGCCCTTGTTTTGATTGATCATTTGTTTCATTTATTGCTTTGTTCCAATGTGTGGGTTTAAGGTTATCTCTGACAAACTATTAGGGGTGTTTAAGCTAAAAAATAAAAAGTGTTAGAGTTTTAGCTAACTCTGATGATGGCTTAAAAATACCTCTGGGCTGACTAAGTGAAGGGGTGAAGGCCTATCTGCGGGTCACGGGGGTACACTGCCTCTGATCTCAGTTTCGTAAACGTGCCTCTACAGGTGGGCCTGGTGGTCTGTCAGGAGCTACACCTAACAGTAAATTAGCTGTGCTAATGTTTAGGGGTCTGATTTTATAATCTTTGAGGGGTATTGTCCTAATTTTTGTTGTTTATGAATCTGTTACACAGCAAAACTCAAATAAGAAATAATCCCACATTAGGTATGCATTTTGTGTTAGGAACTGATGCTTCATAGAGGTGTGGCACTGTCACACTTTGACATCTATGAGTTTTATCATATATGATACAGAGAAAAGTGTGGGGAAACTCAGATCTAAGATGTGGCTACTTTCTAAAAAGTCTCAGGCTGGGCATTAAACCTTCCACACCCTTTGTTAGCCCAGTCTCTCTGCAGACGTTCTTAGTGAGTGGCCACTAGATGGCAACCTGTGGTGCCTTCCGGGCAGGGTGACTCAGCGTCCTCGTTCCCTAAAGGGGTTGAGTCTAGAGGCTCTAATCCCTTGTAACGATCCTTAGTAGATATATGAAACAAATATTACTTTGTACATTTTATGCTTAGAAAAAAAATAACTATTAGTTTCCTCTACTCCAGAGAAGCCCTCTGAGCATCTCTCAAACACGAGGACATCTTTCGGCCAGGGTGTCCGGGCTCTCTCCCAGGCATGCTGCAGAACTTCACATTTGGCCTTGCAGCTCTGCCCAAAAACTCAGTTACTGTATTTTTATTTAGCTGTATAGTGGGTATCTTAATGAGTTGTTACTGCACTTACATCATTTAAAACAAACAACTGCTCTTCCCCTCACTGGGTAGGACTAAACTAAACTTAAGCCAAAACCTGACAGATTTCCTTTGGCTTTGGTTCTTGATCTTCCTTTCCAGTGAAGAACAGGGACTTGGGCCTTATATGGCTTTGAGTTTCCTGGTTTCCCTTCTTTTTGACCCTCAACCATTATTATTAAATTGTTATGAAATTTTTATATACAAATGATAAAAAGTCGCACAGTTGAGCACCCAATGCAAATTCAACCTTGCCCAAGCTCCTGCCTCCAACTTAATGCTTACTTGTGTGTTCTTGTAGTCTCCATCACCCCTCATTTGGGGTCTGGCACTAGATCTTTAACTGGGATATTGGTATGTCTTCTATTCCTTCCCCAAACCCTTCCTACAGAGACCCAGAATGAGCTTTTCAAGATGCAAATCTGATCGTGCTCTCTCCCAGGATGGGAGACAGCTTCTGTTGTTTCTAGGATTCAACAAAAAACCATGCCCTTTATGGTCTGGCACCACCTCCAACCCCAGCCCATTTTGTACTCTTAGTCTTTCTACTCCAGCTACAGTTTCCTTTTGCCACTGGGCCTTTGTACCTGCTGTTTCTTATCTGAAGAGTCCTGCCTTCTTCTACCCCAAATCTAGTTTATGCTTATCTTTTAGTTTTCAGTTTATATGTCAGTCCCTTGAAGTAGCTTTTCTGTCTTGTACAATAGTCTAATTTAAAACTTCTTTATTTGAAACATCAGGGAAAAATAAAGGACATTTTAAATTGTTCTGGGGCCTTAGAAACTAAACATTTACTCTAATTTTTAGTCTTCATATGGTTTATCATCTCAATAGAGCTAATTTTTAGTTATCTATAAAAATGTTTTCACAAATTTATTGCTGAAAAATAAATCAGTGTACTTTGTTATGAACCATATTTTAGTTTATAAAGTAGGCAAAAATATTTATATTGCCAATAGTTGCAGTATATAGTTTCTTATTTATCTGTAGTTGATAGTAGGTAAAAGCACTATAGAAAAATGCAAGGGAATACATCCAGCATTGAAAACCTTTAATATTGTCAGTGAAAATGGTAACTCTTGGTTCTCATTTTTAAGGGCTAGATATTGGAAACAGAAAATTAATTTGAAAAAATAGCCAATTAGTCTACTTCCTTTTGAAAAGTAAACTGTGTGACAGTTACAGTTAAAAATAGGTTATCATTCCCAGGGCTCCCTGGAGAAATTTCAAGTCTGTTTTCAAGTCTGAGGCAGAGAAAGTACAAGGTGAATTGGAACATCTTGTGCCAGAAAGCAAGGAATTACTCAAAAGACTGATAGGGACATATCAGAAGGACCCTGGAGTCAGCTTGAAGGGGCCATTGCCCAAATTGGGGCAGTTTGTACATCAAACAACAATAAACCAAAAAACCCAGACAGTAACAGATTATGTGTACTGAATTTAAAACAAAGATCCATAAACCCAGACAATAAAAAAAAGTGGTAAGCGGAGCTCTTCCTTATAGAAGAATTCCAGCCAATAAGTATAGAAGGAATGATAGAATTAGAAAACCACCATTTTGCATCTGCTAATATAACAGGTGATTCAGGCGTGTATCAATGGATGCTAAAACCACTGGGTGAAAGGTTGTTGAGGATCTAAATATAATCATGGGGAAATCCTAAAACAGATTGAGATTCTACAAAACACTGCTCTAAACTCTTCAAAAATGACAACGTCAAGAAAAACAGAAAAAGGCTGGGCATTCATCTAGGAACTAAAAGATAGGACAACTAAAAGCAATGCATGATCATTTTGACTGGAATCTAGATGGAATAAAAGAAGCAGCTATACAGAAAATTTGGGGGACATTGGGGAAATCTACGTATGGACTACTGTATATTAGGTAAGAAAGTTAAACATTTGATACACTATTAAGAGTGATGATGGTGTGTGGTTAAGTAGGAGAATACCCTCGTGCTTCTAGGTACAGGCTGATTTAGACGTGAAGTGCCATGAAGTCTGCAACGTACTTTCAGATGGTTCAGAAAAAAGTGTTGTGTGTGAGAGAGCGCGCAATGAGACAAATCGTCCATTGGTGAATCAAGAGGATGGGTCTGTGGGTGCTTACCATCTTTCAACTTTTCTGTACATTTAAAATTTTTTTGAAATAGTGTAGAAAAGAAGTATGGATGTGTTCCTACTTTAGGGTTTTATTCTTTCCTTTGGTATTGTGTTTTATATTACTGCCCCGATTAAGGAAAAAACCTCAGGTTATAATTTACCTTTATTCTGTTTTTCTAGATGTGATACAACAGAAAAACTAAGAAATACTTTGGATTACTTAAGATCATTATTAAATGATTCTACAAACTTTAAACTTATTTACAGATATGCGTTTGACTTTGCACGGGTGAGTTCTCTGGAGCCTATCCAGTTGTTTCCCTCTCCTCCCACTTCTCTTTTTATTGCCTCTGGAGGTTTGTTTTTATCATGCCACAGCAAAGAAGTTAAACAACTTATGACCAGGATGCATTTCTTTCTGCGGAATTTTTAAACTAATCCTGATTCTGAGCAAAAATGTTAGCAAAAAGCTATAGTGGCAGATCTTTAATAGCTATTGCAATTGGCTTGAAAGTAGGTTATAAGTGGGCCTGTAAGAAACCTTGTTCTAAATGTCCCTTTCATAAACTTGGGAAGACTTCTTCACAGTTAACATTAAGCAACAAACCTTCACCTATTGAATTTACTTTGGAATAAGCTAATCATATCTAATCCGGTTTCACATTGGATGCTATTACTGTATTTGGAAATCATTTTGACTTTCAGTCTTGAGCTAATTTCATTTAACATTATTCACATGTATTTTTCTAATCATTTTGAATGGTCATCCTCTTTGTCACATTGTGAGCCAGGTCCAGGTACATGAGAGTGATTCTAGTGGAGTGAAATAAGTCTTACTTTTTAGTCTGGTTACCATAGGTAGTGAATTCTGAAATAACTGTTGGCCTTGAATTCATTCAAACACAACTCACAGCCCACATGGTTATACTTTATTTTAGAAGAGTGTTTTCTATTACGGCTGTCTGTCTGATGGATTCAGGGGACTAGATTTTCTTAATGAATTGCATTTTTAAAAATGGTTTTTTAAAGTAGAGGACTCAGTAACAGATGATTCTTTGATTTTTCCTTCCACAAAACTGACTTTTACCTTTTACCCCCTTTGGCTCTGCCAGTTCAGCACCAAAGGTCTATTCAGTGGTGACTTCTGATGTATCTGCAATAATATCAGCAGTTCTCTGTGGTGCCCTCATTCAGATGTTTTGCATTTTTGCAGCCTTCTAATCAAATCACAACATGCATAAAGACTTATAAATGTTAGAAAATGATGAGGTGAAATTCAGATGCCAAATTTTACTGAATGTATTTGTGTAATTGTATATAGAAGTTGCTTGACTGATGCTTTTAGAATAGATGTATAGTTTCTAGGAGTAAATATATTATCCAAGAGCTTTTCCATCCAGTCAGTTGTTTCTTATAGTGTGGGTTAAAGTTCATTTGGAAGCTTTATACCTTCTCCACCAAAATCAACCCTATTTTCTAACTTCCCTGTTTAGAGGTCAGAATTTCCCAGATATCTCCTGCTTTCCTTCCATCCCATTCTTGGTCGCTCACCGTGGCCTGTCTCACAGGGGCTCCTGTGGGTATCTCTTCCTTGGTGCTGCTACCACATCCTCACCAGTTGAGTCCCCTCTTCCTCCTTGCCTGTACTCTTAGAGCTCTGTTTCCACATTCTTTCACTTCTCATATGGCATTCGCGTCATTGGGGTGCCATTGCCGCCTGTCACTCGGTCACCTTCCAGTTCTCCAAAGCCTTCATGACCTTTCCATTGCCTTTATTTTAATATAGTGCTTTGTGTTGTTTATAGTACAGTTGCTTGCACAGCAACCCTAAGTGGAAGACAGCGATGGTTTTAGTCCACTTCACAAAGGGAGAAAGTGAGCCTCAGAAAAGTAGAGAAATGGTCACATTGTTAATAAACAGTAGGTCCAGGACTCAAACCCAGGTCTTTCGACTTCATATCCAGAATGCAAGTCACTCCAGGCCCTCACAGTTGAGTCTCAAGCTTCCTCTTCCACAGGTGGCCCATGCTGGGGTGAAACTGAGTGAGTTCTCTGTACCTGCTGCCTGCCGTTTTGGCCTTTTTGCTCTAGGTCAAGCTGGGCCCCTGCACAGAGCCCTGTTCTTCTCCCACAGCTCTATCCAGTTCCAGTCTTCTGGGCCCTAGCCAGATCCTTCTTTTTTTGTGCAGTCTCCTTGGATCATCCCAATGGGGGGACCTGCTTCCTTTACTTACATAGGCCTGCTTTCTCTTGCGGCTTGGCTCTGCAGATGAGTTGATGCCTTAATACTACCTGGCAGATTGGGTGATTATGGCTTTTCTTTCTTCGTATTCCTAGTAGCAACCGGTACAGTTCTTTGCTTTTAAGGAGGTTCTCAATAATTATTGGTAAATTAAGCATTTTTATATAATGATGAAAAACAGCCATCCATATTTAATCATTACTTAATTACTAGATTCAGTTCAGCTAAAATCTGCTATAAGATGAATTTGTTAGCAAATCTCTTTTTAAAGCTGTAGTTCTTAAATTCACATATGTTGTATTTTCCCTTTACATCCACTTTAAAATATTTTCCAATTTCCCTTGTGATTTCTTTTTTTGACCCATTGGTTATGTAGAAGTGTTGTTTGTGTTGTTTATTTTCCAAGTATTTGTGGATTTTCCAGATAATTTTCTCGTAACATTTACTTTAATTCTGTTATGGTCAGAGAACGCACCCTGTATAATTTCAGTCTACTTTAATTTATGAAGGCTTGATTTATGGTCCAAATACAGTCTGCTGTGATGAATACTTCATGTGCACTTGAAAAGAATGAATATTCTGCTTTTGTTGGCTAGAGTGTTCTATAAATGTCATTTAGGTCAAGTTAGTTGATAGTGTTGTTCAGCTCTTCTATATCCTCATTGATTTTCTGTCTACTTGTTTTCTATCAATTTCTGAGAGAGGAGTGTTGAACTCTCCAACTGCAGTTATTTCTCCTGTCACTTCTATCAGTTTTTGCTTCATATATTTTAAAGCTCCAATATTAGGTTTATACACATTTAGTTTTGTTATGTCCTCTTCATGAAATGACCCCTTTAGCCATCGTTTGATATTCACTTCAGCTTTCTTTTGATTAAATGTCCCATATATCTTTTTCTATCCTTTTACTTTTAACCTTCTTCTTCTGTCTTTATTTTTAAAGTGAGTTTCTTCTACATAGCTTAGAGTTGGGTCTTGCAATCTGTCTTAATTGGTATGCTTAAATCATTTACCTCTAATACAGTTATTGATATAGTGAGGTTTACATCTCCTATCTCGCTCCCTCCTCCTCCCCCCCATTTGTCTCATCTACTCTTTGTTTCGTTTTGCCTCTTTCTATGCCTTCTTTTGGAGTGAGGTGTGTTTTTTTTTAATGATTCCATTTTTTTTAAAACTTTCATTTTATTTATCCCTCCCCCCTTGTTTTTGTGCTCATTGTCTTGCACTCTGTTTCCATTCGCTGTGTGCTTTCTGTGTCTGATTGTCTTTTCTTTAGGAGGCACCGGGAACCAATCCTGGGACCTCCAGTGTGAGAGAGAGGCACTCAGTCGCTCGAGCCACCTCAGCTCCCTGGCTTACTGTGTCTCTCATTGTCTTTCCTCTTTGTCTCTTTTTGTTGCACCAGTTCTCCTTGCAGTCCAGCTCGCTTTCACCAGGAGGCCCTGGGGAAATGAACCCAGGACTTCCCATATAGTAGATGGGAGCCCAATCGCTTGAGCCACATCTGTTTCCCATAATGATTCCATTTTATTTCTACTATTGCCTTATTAGCTGTACCTCTGTTTCATTTTACTGTTGTTGCTGTAGGCTTTATGGTATAAATCTTTAAAGGTTCACAATCTTCCATTGTTGTTATACTATTTCACATATAATTTAAGAACCTTTTACAATGGCATACGTTTTCCTTTCCCATTATTTATGCTATTGTTGTCATACAATATGTACTATAAATCTCACAATAGACTGTTATCCTTTTTGCTTTAAATAAGCAATTCTCTCTTAAGGAGATTAAAATGTAAATGCCCAAATATTTACCATTTCTGTCTTTATTCCATTTATATAGAGCCACATTTCCATCTGGTATTATTTTCCTTCCACTTAAAAATTCTGCTTTAACATTTTTCATAGTGTAGATTTGCTATTGATGAATTATCTAAGCTTTTATTTTACCTTGAATTTAGAAGGAAATTTTTCTGTGCAAAAAAATTCTAGGCTCACAGTTTATTCTTTCATTCTTTAAAATGATGTCTCTCTTTTGTCTTCGGACCTGTAGTTCCTGATGATGTCTGGTATCATTCTTATCTTTGTTCCATTGAACATAGTGTCTTTTTTTGTTTTGTTTTCTGACTACTTTTATTCTGTTTTAATATTCAGCAAGTTGATTATTATGTGCCTTGGTATGGTTTTTTTAATGTTAATTCTGCTTGAACTTTTTGGATCTATGGGTTTATGGTTTACATTAAATTGGGACATTTTTTAGCTGATATTTCTTCAAATATTTTTTCTGTTCCCCCTTTGTTCTCCTCTGGGACTTTAGTTATACCTGGGTTAGACTATCTGATGTTGTCCCACAAGCTACTGATGCTGTGTTCTTTTTTTTTTTTTTAAGTTTTCCCCCCTCTCTGTTTCATTTTAGATCATTTATATACTAAGTCTTCAAATTTACTATTCTTTTCTTCTGCAGTGTCTAATCTGCTGTTAATGTTGCTAATTCCAGCCAGTATTGTATTCATTTCAGATACTATAATTTTCATCTGTAGAAGTTCCATTTAGGTCTTTAATATCTTCCATTTCTCTCCTCATAATAATGTTTTCTTCAACCTTCTTAAACATCTAGAACATGTTTATACTAGGTGTTTTAATAACCTTGTCTCCCAGTTCCATTGTCTCTGTTATCTCTTGGTTTCATTATATTCATTGAGTTTCCTCTTAGTTATTGGGCATATTTTCCAGCTTCTTGGCATGTCTCGCATATTTTTTAATTAGATGCTGGATATTGTGAATTTTATGTTGTTGGTTGCTCTGTTTTGTTGTATTCCTTTTTTTTTTTTTTTAAGATTTATTTAATTACATATCTCCCCTTCCCCCCCGCTGCGGCGATGTGCCGAGACTGGTCACTGCGCAGGCGTGGCTTTACCCACTTGTGGGCAGCTTCTGCTTCCATTCACGGGCAGCTTTCAGTTCGCGGGTGGCTGGCTGCGCTCCATTCACAGGCGACCTGCCCTGCCCGTGGCGGCTTTTGCCCTGTCTGTGGCAGTTTTTTGCCCTGCCCATGGCGGCTCTGGCCCACCCATGGCGGCTTGCCATTCTGCCCGCTAGGAGAGGTCCCCGGGAACCGAACCCAGGGCCTCCCATGTGGTATGCCGGTGCCCTATCCACTGGGCTATCGAGCCAGCCCCATTGTTGTATTCCTTTAAATTGTTTTTTTTTTTTTCCCATGGTGCATAGTTAAATTACTTGGAATCAGTTTGATTCTTTGAAAGGTTAGGGACGGTTCAGAGCAGCCTTAATTCTAGGCAATATTTTTCTGCAGATTCTACCCAGTGCCTTGTATATTATGTGGTCTTTCCTTTCTGGCTGGGAGGAATACATACTGTTTCCAGCCCTTTTTAAGTTATGGGAATTTCTGCTTACTCTTTTGCAGTAATACTTTCCCTGGACCTGGGCCAGTAGTTTACTCTCATACATGTGCAGATAACTACTCGACCAAAAACCGAACTCCAGATCTCTCTCTGTGTAGCTCCCACATTGCTGGTAATTTGCCCCACAAATTGTAGCCACCTTTATCTCCTCAAACTCTAAACTCTGTCTCCTCCAACTTAGCCAGACTGCTGGACTCTGTTTGGGTTACCCCTCCCTGTATTACAGTCTGGAAACTACTTCCACACAGTAAGCTGATGTCATTTTAGGGCTCACTTTCTTTCTCGTCTCTCAGGGATCACAGATGTGTACTGCCTGTTGTCCAATGTGTGAAAATCTTTGTTTTGTATATTTGGTGAATCTTCTGGTTGCGTGAAATGAAGAGTATATCTGATCTCTGCTGCTTCATCTTACCTGGAAGCAGAATTCAAAATCCCTTTTCTTTTTCAGTCTATTTTTTCCTACTAAAAATTCTTGCAGTTAATAACATATAATTATCACATCAGACCTTTTAAAAATAACACTTTTAAAGAAAATTAAACTATCCTATACAGTTTTAAAACCCTAAATACTAGATTCCAAATAACAATGGTATTATAATGCATTAAGTATTCTGAATTATACTTTACCCGGAAAGAATTATAGTACAATACCAGAAAATTTAAAATGACCCCTTTAACAGTTCTCCACAGAGAATGCAGCCCTGATGCTGTGACAGTTTCTTTCCTTACCTTCAAACTTGATACTCAGTTAAAAATAGTACTTGGCTATAAAGTTGTATTATTTTTCTCCCAGGTTTTCTTTGACTTGAACTTGTTCACAGTCTTCCAGATGCCATAGAATTGTGGAACTTCAAAGCTGAAAGAAATCTTAAGATGTCCTCTGGTCTAGTCTTGTCATTATTCAGATGATGAAACCGTGAGCCAGAGAAGAGGGGCAACATGGGGGTCCGAGCTCCGGCCCCTGACACAGAGGCTGGCACCCTTTCCATAGACCCATGCCACCTTCCCCGACTCAGAACTGTCCCCATCATATGGCATCTTGTTAGAGGAAGATTGTTAGATATAAATCCAAGGGATGAAACAACTGGTTCATTCATGCAAGTGGAATTTTGTCTCAGTATTTTTATGCATAGGGATTTTTTCAAAAACAAATATTCTTGTATGGATTACTTTAAATATACCAGCCATGTTTTTTTTGTTTTTTTAAGATTTATTTTTTTTTAATTTATTACATATCCCCCCCCCCTTCTGCTTGTTCTTGCTGTGTTCATTTTTGCGTTCTTCTTTGTCTGCTTGTCTCCCCCCACTGCGGCGACCCGCCGAGTCAGCTCACCGCGCGGCAGCCTGCCTGCCCATGGCAGCTTGCCCTGCCCGCGGTGGCTTGCCTTCTCAAGGCAGTCTGCCCGCTCGAGGAGGCCCCGGGAACCATACCCGGGGCCTCCAATGTGGTAAACTGGCGCCCTACCTACAGCTGGCCCCATCATCCATGTTTTCTTGATTCTGTTTTTAAAATGTACCTAACGAGAACAAGATTGGATAAAGAGAATGGGATAAAAGACTAAATGTGGTAATTTTTCATAGACCTGACAACAGTTATTAAATAGGAAGAAATTTGAGCTTTTTCCATTCTCTGTAGCAGAGGTGAGCTACTACGCTGCAAGCGCGAGAGAATTGACACTTGGAAATTCTGAGACAGGTCAATATTGAGGTGAACAGGACATGGATTAGCAATAAAAGTGAGGGCCAGCAGAGAGGAGACAGTGTGAATTTGCAGTGATGCTGCTCCCCACAGCAGTAGGCCTTTTTCTAGCCGTGCAATCCAGCCTTAATGCAAACAGGACAGAATGATGGGACAGGTTCAAAGTGAGAACCCTGTGGAAACAGAGGGCAGAAGGGATTTGACAGTAGCTATCCGGACAGTATCAAGAAGTGAAGTTAGGAAAAGCTGCGAGATGGAGAGAAAGGGAGGCCTTGAAGGTGAGGGAGAGCAAATGTGAGTGAGCAAAAGAAGAATGGAAGATTTCTTTAAGGGGTAGAAAAGTCCTTGTTTTCCTACTCTTTGAAACAAACCCTTAAGAAGTCGAAATGGAGGGTTTTGTGGAGGCAGAAGATACCAGTGGGAATCCTTTTTACTGAGACATTATCTTGGGACAGAGTAGTCCTTACAGTCAGTCCCTGAATGGGTTCACTCTTCCACCAGTAGGTACTGACTGCTTTTGTTTAACCTTTCCAAGGTGGTGTTTCGGGAAGATGTAAGATGTAAGAGGCTACCTAAATTAAAGCTAATATATCTTATTCCTCTAAGTAAAGCAATAGCCAAGTCATTCCCATTTAAACTTGAAATGATTATGAATGTTACTAAGAAAAATTTTGCTAGGTGTTATGCTCAACAACCCCTGCCATCCAAGAATTACCCCCGAGATCTCACCTAAATCTGTTGTTACCATTTGGATTCACTTCCTCTTCTAACGTGAGTCAGTTTCTCATTTCTTAACCACTATATTTGTCTAGTTTCCCTCTCAACATTATCCCCCAGCACATGCATGTACTTCCCTTCCCTTGCCTTTGCCCTTGCCCTTGCGCTTCCCTTCCCTTCTTTTTATTTTTAAAGAAACTTTAGATGACATAAATGTTACATAGAAAAATGTAAGGGATTTCCATATGCCCTGCTCCCGCCCCCTCCCGCACTTTCAGACATTAACAACATGCTTCATTACTGTGGTACATTTGTTAAAATTGATGAATACATATTGAAGCATTGCTATTAACCATGGACTACAGTTTACATTATAGTTCACACTCTGTCCCACACAATTTTTTAGGTTATGACAAAATATACAGTGGCCTGTATCCATCACTACTGTGTCATGCAGGACAACTCCAATGTCCCAAAAATGCCCCCATATTATACCTATTCTTCCCTCTCCCATCCCTCAGAACCTCTGGTGGCCACTGCCTTTATATCAATGATTAGAGTTCCTCCATTGCTAGAATAATAATAAGTCTATAATTGAATAATAATACTTGTTCATTCCTCAATCTTGAGGATTTTGTGATGGTGACGCCCACTCTTCTTCTAATTGAGAGGGATCTTAGATACCATGGGGCAGGTGGATGGAAT
>PVKH010000943.1:8609-20718 GCA_004027955.1 Chaetophractus vellerosus | reverse complement strand
GCAGCTCTGCCCCGCCCACGGTGGCCTGCCCTCTCAAGGCGGTCTGCCTGCTCGGAGAGGCCCCGGGAACCGAACCCAGGGCCTCCCATGTGGTGAACTGGCACCCTATCGACTGGGCTACAGCCGGCCCCCTGTAGTATTTCTTATTAACACTTCATTAGTGTGGTAACTTTATTATAATTGATTAAGCAATATCATAATAATTATACTATTAGCTACAGTCCATAGTTTACATTAGAGTTAACTATCTACAATGAATAACTCTAGTATTTGTTAACATTTTATTCTGGTGAGATATATATATATATAAAACTTAAGATTTCCCCTTTTTACCCCATTCAAATATATAAATCAGTGGTGTTAATTACATTTACAATATTGAAATCTGCAATCAACAGCATCCATTACCAAAAGTTTCCCATGAACCTGTGTTGATTTGAAGCTGTATGGACCCCAGAAAAGTCATGTTCTTGGAGCTGGTGCATTCCTGTGGGTGTTAACCAATTGTAAGTAGGACCTTTTAATTAGATTACCTTAGTTAAGGGCCTTTTGATTTGGTTATTTCAGTAAGGTGTGGCCCAGGGTGGGCCTCAGTCCTCTGTCTGGGGTCTTTCATAAGAGAATGAAAATTCAGCAGAAGAAAGAAAGAAAGCCATAGAAGCAAAAGAGAGAAAGCCACGGAAGCCAGATGCTGAAAGCAATGAAACCTGGAAGAGAATGGAGATGACCAGCAGAACCTGCCATGTGCCTTGCTGTTTGACAGAGGAGTCCAAAAGCGCTGGCAGCCAGTCTTTGGGGAAAAAGCGTCACCTGATGATGCCTCGATTTGGACATTTTCACAGTTTTAGAACTGTAAGTTTGTAAGCTAAGAAATCCCCATTATAAAAGCCAAACCATTTCATGGTATTTGCATTTCAGCAACCTAGCAGATTGAAACAAACCCAACCAGAAATTCTGTAACAATAGAACATTAATTCCAAATTCCATACACACATGCCAGCACCTGGTAACCTAGATTCTAGTTTCTAACTCTTTGAAGTTCCATATTTTACTTATTTCATATAGGTGAGATCATACAATATTGTCCTTTTGGGTCTGGCATATTTAATGAAATGTGATGTCTTCAAGGTTTATTAGCTCTAGGAACTTTGTTGTGGAGTTTTCAGGATTTTTTATATTTGGTGTTGTGTCATCTGCCAATAGGGCAAGTTTTACTTCCTCCTTTCCAATTTGGATGTTTTTTATTTCTTTTTCTTACCTAATTGCTCTGACAAGTACTTCCAGTGCAATGTTGCATAAGAGTGGTGACAGTGGCGTCCTTGTCTTGTTCCTGATCTTAGGGGGAAAGCTTTCAATCTTTCACCACTGACTAATATGTTTGCTGTGAGTTTTTCTTATATATCTTTTATTATGATGAGGGAATTTCCTTCTAGTCCTAGTTTTATAAGAGTTTATATCAAGAAGAGTTCCTGGGCTTTGTCAAAAGCCTTCTCTGTGTCAATTGAGAAGATCATGTATTTTTTCCCTTCATTGTATTAATGTGGTGTAGGACATTAACTGATTTTTTTATGTTGAACCACTCTTGCATACTTGAGATAAATCTTACTTAATCATGGGTTATAATTATTTTAATGTGCTGTTAGATTTGGTTTGCTAGCGTTTTGAGGATTTTTGCATCTATATTCATGAGGGATATTGGTCTGTAATTTTCTGGTCTTGTAGTATCTTTATCTGGCATTAGTATTAGGATGAGGTTATTCTCATAGAATGAGCTAGTGTTCCCTTCTCTTCAATTCTTTGTAAAAGTTTGACCAGGATTGGTATTAATTCTTGGAATGTTTGGTAAAATTCATCAGTGATGCTATTTTGGTTTGGGCTTTCCCTTGATGGGAGTTTTTTTAGTGATTCAATCTCTTTCCTTCTTATTGGTCTATGGAGATCTATTTCCTCTTGGGTCAGTGTAAGTAGTTTGTATTTTTCTTAAGAATTTGTCCATTTTATATATGCTATCTAAAGTGTTGGTGTACAGTTGTTCATAGTATTCTATTATAATTATTTTTATTTCTGTGAGGTTGGTAGTCACACACTCCCTTTCATTTATGATGGTAATTATTTTCATCCTCTCTTTTTTTCACTCTAGCTTTTTGTTGATTTTATTGATCTCTTCAAAGAATGAATTTTCAGTTTTCTTGATTCTCTGTATTGTTTTTTTCTTTAATTCTTTCTTTTATCTCTGCTCCAATCTTTGTTATTTCTTTCCTTCTGCTCACTGTGGATGTAATTTGCTCTTGTTTTTCTAGATCCTCCAATTGTAAGGTTAAGTCTCTGATTTAAGATGTTTCTTCTTTTTTAATGTAAACACTTAGATCTGTAAATTTTCAACCTAGTGCTGCCTTTCTGGTATTCCATAAGTTTTTGTATGTTGTGTTTTTTTTCTTTCATTTGCCTCAAGATATTTCATAACTTCCCTTGTGATTTCTTTTCTGACCAATTAGTTGTTTAATAGCACATTGTTTGATTTCCAAATACATGTGAATTTCCCAGTTCTCCCTCATTTATTGATTTCTAGATTCATTTCATTGTGGTTGGAGAACATACAGTGTGTGGTTTCAATATTTTTAAGTTCATTAAGATGTTTTGTGACCTAACATATGGTCTCTCCTGGAGAATGACCCATGTGAACTAGAGATTAATGGGCTTTCTGCTATTAGGCATAGTTTTCTATACATGTTTGTTAGAATATAGTATCATTCAAGTCTTTTGTTTCCTTATTGATCTTCCGGCTAGATGGTCTATCTATTATTGAAAGTGGTGTATTAAAACTCCTACTATTAGTGTAGAACCATCTATTTCTCCCTTTAAATCTGTCAATATTTGCTTCATATATTTTAGTGCTCTGTATATAGACTTGTAATTGTTATGTCTTCTTGTTGAATGACCCCTTTATCAGTATATAAGTTCTATTTTATCCCCTGTCACAGTTTTTTACATAAAGACTATCTTAACTGATATTAATATAGTTACCTCAGCTCACTTTTGGCTATTATTTACAAGGAATACTTTTCCATCCTTTCACTTTCATCCTATTTATGTCTTTTCATTTAAGGTGAGTATCTTGTAAACAGCATACAGTCGGGTCATTTTTAAAATCCATTCTACCAATCCCCACCTTTTGACTGGAGAGTTTAATCCATTTACATTTTAAAAAAAACACTGATAATGTTGAACTTTCTTTTGCTATTTTACTATTTCGCATTTGTAAGTCTAAAGCTATTTAAGTGCCTCAATTCTTCTATTAATGCCTACCTTCATATTTATTTATTTATTTATTGGTTTTTGTGTTTTTAAAATGTACTTTTTAATTAATTTATTTTTAAGATACTTAGATTACATAAATGTTATATAAAAAATATGTAGTATTCACATATGACCTGCTCCTGACCCCTCCCATAGTTTTCCACATTAACAACATCCTTCATTAGTGTGGTATATTTGTTACAACCAATGAACACATTTTAGAACATTGCCACAAAGCATGGATTATAGTTTACACTTTAGTTTACACTCTCTCCCACACTATTTTGTAAGACATGACAAGATATGTAATGTTCTATATCTGTCATTTCAATGTCATTCAGGACAATTTCCAAGTCCCAAAATTGCCCCCATATTACACCTATTTTTCCCTCTTCCTCCCCTCAGACCTAGAGTGGTCACTGTCTCCATATCAATGATAACAGTTGTTCCATTGCTAGAATCAAAATAAGTCTATAGTAGAATAACAATAAGTCTAAATCCATCATTCATTCCCCAATTCTGAGGATTCTGGGATGGTAATGCCCAGTCCACCTCTGATTGAGAGGGGCTTAGATCCCATGGGCCAGATGGATGGGACTATCTTGCTTGCAGTTTCAGACCTTGTCTGTTCCCTGGGATGGCTGTTGTTCATCATCATCTCCTTGTAGTTGTCCAGGAAGAGTTTAAAGAACTGGAGAGTAGGTGTTTCAACTCTGTTGACATTCAGGGAACAACTAGCACATGGACGGACCAAAGATTTAAGTATTTAGGACATACACCTATCCCCTCTAATACTAACCATAGGTTCAAATAGAAGGGGCAGAAAAGCCATGTGTAGGGAAACCACAACTGAATCCAACTCTGTCACACTGGGGAGCATAAATTCCAAAGTAGGGCCCACTAGTAGGGCATCAAACTCCTGAGCTGTCTGCACTGCCTATAGTGTCTGGGTGTCTCCAGAGCCCTCAGGAGGCTTGCTATTTGAGGCAATATTTCCTTTGGCAGTCAATGAGATTCTGCTGAGATGTGCATAAGTGTAACCTCTGGAATGACCTCCTGACTCACTTTGAAGTCTCTTAGCCACATAAACTCATTTGTCTTTACACTTTCCCCTTTTGGTCAAGGTCTTTCCAGTTACATTGGTAGTTGGTGCTTGGTGGTAATACTTCAGTGCCAGGGAAGCTCATTCTTGGGAGTCATGTCCCATGCTGGGGGGAAGGCAATGCATTTACATGTTGAGTTTGGCTTAGAGGCCACATTTGAACAACAGGGAGACTCTCGGGAGGTAACTATTAGGCGCACTATAATATTAGGCTAAGTTTCTATTTCAAAAGTAGAGGTTCATAAATATAGTCATCACTATTAAGGGCCTGTCAATGGTCCATCCTCCTTCACTACTCACTGCCCCATACTAGGGCGATTCTTGCTGTCCCATTAGTGAATGTAGCAGAGCTCCCCAATATGGGAATTTTATATTCTTGTGGTTATTGTGCGAATCTCGACCCACTGTGACAATGCCCCTTGAACACTTGAACACATTCATATGCCTTATAGGCATGCCTCAGGTGAGCCTTCTCCCATGCATCCCCCATCTCTGATACTCCACAGTAATGATCCTTGCTTGGCGCAGTTGTAACCCTTCTGTGATCCAAAACTTCTTTAAAATTGAAGCCAATAAAATAAACAAATACAATTAATAGGAAAATGATATAATATTGATAGTTTTTAAAATAATGAATAAAATACAAATTTTTAATTTGAAAAATAAAAATAATTTAAAAATATAAAATTTTAAAAATTCTGACATTATGTCTTTCATCACTGTAAGATCTGTTGTCTTGTATGTACAGTGACATTTTCTTCCATTTATTGCCCCATCATCTTATTTTTTTTCATTTTGTCTCCAAAGAAGCATTAGGTTACAGAAAAGCCACATACAGAATATATGTGATTCCCATATACCCAACATCCTTCCCCTTTTCCACTTTCTCCTATTAACAACATTTTACATGTGGATGGTCCATTTGTTATAATTGATGTATAAATATTGAAACATTGCTACTAACCAAGGTCAATGATTTACATTACAATTCACATTTAGGACCATACACTTTTATAAATTTTGATGAAATTTGATATGGACTGTATCCATCATTGCAAGATCATGTAGAACAATTCCATTGCCCCCATATTGTCCTGTGTTCCATGTATTCAATTCCTCCCTCCCCTTCTCATCAGATCCCATGCCAACCACCAAGCTTCAGTGCTTAAAGAACAAGATTCAGAGTTACTTGCAACAATATTGAGGGCTTGACATATTGGTGTGACCTTCCCTATTAGGCACTGTCTATGTTCTTGAAAGACTCCTGCTCCTATATTTGAGAACATAGCAGGATTCCCCAGGATAGAGTCCAACACTTTCCTGCACATTTTGTGGGTGTCCACACACTGATACAACATACTATGACAAGATGAACACTACACACTCCCTAGAAGTCTGCCGCAGTTCTCCCTGTCCACATGTCCCCCACATCCAGCACCTTAAACCAGTAACCAGCCCCTGCCATATTTGCCAAAAGAACATTTCCAACATTGTAGTTTAAACCACATACCCACAAATCCCCATAGTTCACCTGCTGCTTCTCCCAAACCTCCCCTCAGTTCCATGGACAGTCCAACCCACCATAGTCACCCTACCCCCATCACATACCAGCACCACCCAACCCAAAAGCATCAATGTACCACTGTTATGCCCATCCACTGCACAACTACACCCTTCCACTTTGTCATGGATTTTGTCCATATGGGCATTGACTCACAGCCTTCTGCTCCTTTTCTGTCTCCTATAAAACTGTCTTCCAGACTCTAGCTCTGTGAGTCTGTGCAATTTGCTTAATTCGTATCAGTGAGGTCATATAATATTTGTCCTTCAGTGCCTGCCTTGCTTTACTCAATATAAGTTCTTCAAGATTCATTTATGTTATCCTGTGTGTTAATACTGCATTCCTTCTTACAACTGAGTAATATTTCAATATAAGTATATACCATAACTTGCTTATCCATTCATCTGTTGATGGACATTTGGGTTGTTTCCAACTTTTGGAAGTGAATAATGCTGCTATGAACATTAGAGTGCATATATCTGTTCACGACCCTGCTTTCAATTCTTCTGTGTATATACTCAGCTGTGGGATTGCTGAATCATGTGCCAGTTCTATAGTTAGCTTCCTGAGGAACTGCCAAACTGTCCTCCACAATGGCTTCACCATTCTACATTCCCACCAGCACTGGATAAGTGTTCCCATTCCTCCACATCTTCTCCAAAATTGTAGTCCTCTGTTTTTTTAATAGCTGCCAGTCTAATGGGTGTAAGATGATATCTCATCATGATTTTGATTTGTATTTCCCTAATAACTAGTAAGGTTGAGCATCCTTTCATTTGATTTTTAGACATTTGTATTTCTTCTTTGGAGAAGTATCTATTCAAATCATGTGGCCATTTTTAAAATGGGTTGTTTTCCTTTTTCTTTTCAAGGTATAGGATTTCTTTATATATGCTGGTTATTAGGCCCCTATCATATATATGTTTACCAAATATTTTCTCCCATTGAATAGGCTGCCTTTACAGTTTCTTGACAAACTCATTTGAGATGCAACAGTTTTTAAATTTGAGGAGGTCCCATTTATCTATTTTAATTTTTGTTGCTTATACTTTGGGTATAAAGTTCATGAAAACATTTCCTAATATATGATTCTGTAGATGCTTCCCTACATTATCTTCCAAGATCTTTATGGTCTTGGCTCTTATATTTAGATATTTGATCCATCTTGAGGTGATTTTTGTATAAGGTGTGAAATGGTGTTCCTTTCCCCTTTTGGATATGGATATCCAGTTCTCCAAGCACCATTTGTTGAAGAGACCATTCTCTCCCATTTGACTGGGCTTGTCAAATATCAGTTGACTGTATATGTGGGGCTCTATATCAGAAATCACAATTCGATTCCATTGGTCAGTATGACTATCCTTGTGCCAATCCCATGCAGTTTTGACCATTGTAGCTTTGTAGTATGTTTTAAATCAGGTAGTGTGATTTCTCCAATTTCATTTTTCTTTTTGAATATGTCTTTGGCTATTCAGAGCCCCCTGCCCTTACAAATAAATTTCATAGTTAGCTTTTCCAATTCAGTGAAAAAAATGCTATGGTAATTTTTATTAGGATTGCATTAAATCTGTAAATCAGTTTGGGTAATATACACACCTTAATGATGTTTACTCTTCCTAACAATGAACAGGGAATATTCTTCCATTTATTTAGGTCACCTTTGATTTCCTTTAACAGTGTTATGTAGTTTTCTGTGTACAAGTCATTTATATCTTTAGTTAAATTTATTCCTAGGTATTTGATTCTTTTAGTTGATATTGTAAATGGGATTTTTTCCTGGATTTCCTCTTCATTTTTCTCATTATTGGTATACAGGAATTCTACAGATTTTTATACATTGACCTTATAACCTGCCACTTTACTGAACTCATTGATAAGCTCTAGAAGCCATCTTATAGATTTCTCAGGACATTCTATGTATAAGATCATGTCATCTGCAAATAGTGAAATTTTTGCTTCTTCCTTTAAAATTTGGATGCCTTTTATATCTTTTTCTTACTTTAGTGCCCAAGCAAGTAGTTCTAACACAATATTAAATAAGAGTGGTGAAAGTGTGCATCCTTCTCTTGTTCCATATCTTAGAGGGAAAGCTTTTAGCATTTCACCATTGAAGATGATGTTAGCTGTGGTTTTTTCATATATACCCTTTATCTTGTTGAGGAAGTTTCCTTCTATTTCTATCTTATGAACTGTTTTCTTCAGGAAAGGGTGCTGTATTTTGTCAAATGCTTTTTCTGCATCTATAGAGCTGATCATGTGATTTAAATTTTTTTTTAATTTTTAAAAAGCTACTTAGATTACATAAATTTCACACACAAAAAATACAATATGCTCCACTCCCCACACCTCCCACACCTTCCCACATAAACATCCTTTATTAGTGTGGCAGATTCATTGCAGTTGATAAACGTATCCTGGGGCTTTGCCATTCAGCATGGACCATAGTTCACATTATAGTCTACACTCTCTCCCACACAGTTCTACATGTTATGTGATGATATAAAATGGCCTATATCTGTCATTGCAACACCACTCAGGGAGATTCCCAACTCCCAAAAAAGCCCCAGTATTAAAACTGTTTTCCCCTCTCCCTAACTTCAGAACCTCCAGTGGCCCCTGGCTCCACATCAATTTTGTAATTACTCCCATTGCTAGAATCACAATATGACTATAGTAGAATGACAGTAAGTCTACTCTACTCCATAGCACTTCCCCCTATCCCAAGGATTCTGGAATGGTGATGTCCACTGCGCCTCCAATTGAAAGGGGGCTTATGTCCCATGGGAAAGATGGATGGGACTATCCTGCCTGCAGCTGCAGACTCTCTCCATTCCCTGGGAATGGCTGTTGTCCATCATCATCTCCCCGCCAGTTATCCTGGGTGAGTCCAATGAGCTGTAGAGTAGGTGTTGCAAATCCGCTGTGGTTCAGGGCCCAGCTGGCACATGGACAGCCCAAAGACTTGAGTCTCTGGATGTACACCTACCCACTCCAGCACCAAATATAAGTTAAAGAGAAGGGACAGGTGAGCCATGTGCAGGGAAGACATAATTGAGTCTAACTCTGTCACTCATGAGCAAAACCTCCAAAGTAGGATGTATTAGTCAGCCAAAGGGGTGCTTTGCAATATGTCAATAATTGGTTGGTCTTTACAAAGGGTATTTATTTAGGGTAGAAGCTTACAGTTACCAGGCCACAAAGCATAAGTTTCTTCCCTCACCAAAGTCCACGTGTTGGAGCAAGACAGCTGCCAACGTCTCCAGGGTTCAGGCTTCTGGGTTCCTCTGTTCCTGGGGCTGCGTTTCTCTCCAGGCTTAGCTTCTCTTTCCTCCACAAGTTCAGCTGTAGACCATGAGGCTCTCTATGCTTTGCGTCTCTCCACAAGGCCAGCTGTAGACTATTAGGCAAAGGGCTCACTTGTCTTCTCCTGGAGAGCTCCTCTCCAACATCAGAACTGCATCTCAAAAATCTGCTTCTCAAATACGTTGCCTTGCTTTTTACACTTGAGACCACACCTACTGAGGGGTGGGGCTCAATGTCCCACTGACACAGCAGTTAACACCCCAGTCACACCCAGATTAAGAGATCAGTCTACAAGCATGATTCAATTTATATTTTTGGAATTCATAATTACATAAAACTGTCAAACCATTACAAAGGGCCTACTGGCAAGGCATCAAACTCAGGAGCTATCCACCATGACCATAGGACCTGGGTGTCTCCAGAGCCCTCAGGAGCCCCACTATTTGGGAAATCTATGAGATCCTACTGAGATGTGTGTAAGCGTTACCTCTGGGATGACCTGCCAACTCACTTTGAATTCTCTTAGCCATATAAACTCAGACGTCTTTACCTTTTCCCCCTTTTATTCGAGGTCTTTTTTCAGTTGCATTGTTAGCTGGTGCTTGGTAGCAATTCCTCAGTACCAGGGAGGCTCATCCCTGGGAGTCATGTCCCATGATGTGGGGAAGGTAATACATTCATATGGTGAGTTTGGCTTAGAGAAAGGCCACATTTGAGCAACAAGGAAGTTCTCAGTGGGTAATGCTTAGGCACCCCATAACAATAGGCTAAGTTTCAATATCAAGAGCAAAGGCTCATAAGATTAGTTGTCAATATCAAGGGCCCATCAGTGGATCATCCTCCTTCACCAGTCACTGCCCCTGCACTTGGGAAACTATTGCTGCTCCCTTAGATAATGTGGCAGAGCTCTCCAGGATGGGAATACAGTATTTGCTCGGTTATTGTGTGAGTCTCCACCCACCTGTGACAATGCCCTGTGAACATTTGAACATTTTTACATACCTTATATGTATGCTCAGGCAAACTTCCTCCCATGTGGGTATTTGGAACAGGGTTCACCTGGAGCAGGCTTCTAGGGAGTGTGTGAATGATCATTCTGTCATAATGTGTTGTATCAGTGGGTGGAGACTCACATAATGAGCGGGAAAGAGTTGGACTCCCATCCTCAAGAGGAACAATTTGTTACAAATAATCAGGCGAGAGTTTCTCAAGAGCACAGGTGGTTCCTAAGAGGGGAAGGCATACCAGTGTGTCAAGACCTCAGTCTGGTTTCATGTAGCTATGAATCTTGTCATCCAAGGAGTAAAGCCAGGGGTCACCATGGGCCCCAAGGGAAGGGGGAGAGAGGAATGGAATAGATCAAACAGGGGGTATTTAGTGGGCAGTGGAAGTGTCCTACATGATCTTACAATGGTGGATGCAGGACATGATAAATATCATCAAAATTTATATTTATTAAAGTGTACAGTCTAAAATGTAAACCATAATGTAAACCATTGACCATGTTTAGTAGCTATGTTTCACTATTTGTATATCAGTTATAACAAAGGTACCATCCACATATAAAAAGGTATTAATATGGTGTGAGGAAAGGGGAAGAATGTTGGGTGTAAGAGAGTCTGTGTGTGACTTTACTGTGACCTAAAACTTCTTTGAAAACAAAATGAAAAATTGTGAGACACTGGGGAATGAATAGTGGAAGGTGCTGTGGTATAGACAGTACACCAGATATTGTGGTGATGAAAGACAAAATGTCAAAAAAATTTTTTTTCATATTTTTCATTTTTTTACATTTCCCAATCTTTTAATTTTGTTTTACTTTTAGTTATTTAAAATGTTTATGTATTTTATTTCTTATATTTAAACTTATTATTTTTTCATTTTCATATTAGTGATATTTGGCTACTGTAATTGCTTCATTTTTTAAGAAGCTTCGGATCACAGTAGGGTTACAATTGGGATGGGGGAGGATTGTTGATGTGGGGTGTCAGTGATCATGTGATTTTTTTCTTTTATCTGTTTATGTGGTGTATTACATTGATTGATTTTCTTATGTTGAAACATCCGTGCATACCAGGGATGAAACCCACTTAGTCATGGTGTATAATTCATTTGATGTGTTGTTGAATATAGTAAGCAAGTATTTTATTGAGATATTGGCATCTAAGTTCATTAGAGAGACTGGTCTATTGTTTTCCTTTCCTGGGCATCTTTGTGTGGATTTGGTATTAAGGTGATGCTGGTGTCATAGAATGAGTTAGACAATGTTCCCTCCACTTCTACTTTTTGGAAGAGTTTAAGCAGGATTGGTGTTAGTTCTTTCGGGAATGTTTGGTAGAACTCATCTGTGGAGCTACCTGGTCCTGCGGTCTTCTTAGTTGGGAGGTTTTAAGCACTTATTCAATCTTGCTACTTGTGATTGATATGTTGAGTTGATAATTTCTTTTTTTGTCATTGTAGACTGCTTGTGTGTTTCTAGTAATTTGTCTTAGAAATTATCCATCCCTTGGGCCTGGCTGGATAGCTCAGTGGATAAAGAGCGTGCTGGGGTACCACATGGGAGGCCCTGGGTTCGGTTCCCGGGGACCTCTCTGAGCGGGCAGACGGCCTTGAGAAAGGCAAGCCACCATGGGCGGGGCAGAGCTGCCGTGGGCAAGGCAAAAAGCCACCACGGGCAGGGCGGAGCCCCCACGGGCATGGCAAAGTCACCCGTGAAAAGCGGAGCTGCTGCCTGCGATCTGCGGAAGCCAGCAGCCCGCAAAAACATGGAGGACTGCTGCCCGCAAAACATGGAGCAGAGCCGTCCGTGAAAACAAAATGGAGCCACCCTTGAACGGAGCGAGCCG
>PVKH010000942.1:0-33320 GCA_004027955.1 Chaetophractus vellerosus | reverse complement strand
CGAGCGGGGCGAGCCGCCTGCGTGGAGGGACAACTCAGCGCGTCGCTACAAAAACGGGGGGAGACAAGAAGCAGACATAGAAGAACACAGAAAAAATGAACACACAGCAAGAGCAAGCAGAAAGGGGGGGGGGGATATGTAACCAAAAAAAAGAAAGAAAAATGAAGTCAGAAATTTCTGGTTCTAGGGCAAGAAGAGTACTTATTTACCTTCCTCCTACTAAGTACAGCTAAAAGACCTTGGACGTTATATTAAAAAAAAAAAAAAAATGACAACCCTGAAAGATAAAGGAGACCAGAGGCCGTGAGACTGTGGAACGACACACCTGTGAGTTCCCTAGTTCCCTTTGCCTTAAATATCCTGGACTGGACGCTAGAGAATCCAGCAACCCAGAAACACCAACATACACAAAACTGCCCCCTCTCCCCAGCTCTCTCTCTAGCAAAGGACTAGGAAAGGAACTGCCAGAAAGGGAGAAAACTTTTAGATAATAGCTGCCCTATTCCACCTAGACACTGTAGAAACACTGAAAGCACTCGCCAACACCCACCAGCAAAGACCAAGTTAGGAGCCAACACTTACGTCTTCCTCATGCTATGACAAAGAGCCCCTCCCAACCTCTGATGACAGAGAAGGCAAAGTGGGGAGCCAGGACTTTCACTACCAGCCAGCAGTAATGAGCATGATACAAATTTAAACACTACCTGGCTTTTAACAAGATTATATACAAATAAAATGTGAAACGAAAGCTACAATAGAGTACACAGACACACAGAAGTATCAAATTGCATTAAATCTAAGAGACCATATGTGGTGGTTTGATATTCTTAAAAGTATGTTCTTAAGTTTAATCCATTCCTGTGTGTGTGGACCCGTTGTAGTAGGATCTTAAAATGTAACCCACTTCATTCAGGTTGGGTCTTAATCTTCTTCCTGGAGTCCTTTAGGAGAGAATGAAATTCAGAGTGAGAAAGCCACAGGTGGAAAAAATTGAAAGCAACAAAACCCAGAAGAGAAAGGAGAGACCAGAAGATGCCACCTTGTTCCTTACCAAGAGTCCAGGACCATTAGCAGCCGGTCTTCAGGGAGAAAGCATTGCTTGATGATGCCCTGATCAGGACATTTTTCCTTCCTCAAAACTGTAAGCTAATAAATTCCCACCGTTAAAAGCCAACCTATATTATGGTATCTACTTCTGGAAGCCTGGCAAACTAAAGAGGCAATTGACACTTAACCTATGACAATGTTTTCTTATTGCTTAGAATATTTTAAACTTATTGCCAGAACTTTGTTTACATATTTGTCATGTTGTATACACATTAAAATGAAAATATAAGTGAAATAAAATGTTTAAGGTGTTCCTGAAAGCATCTTGTTCAGAGATTGACTTTTCTCTATCACTTTGAGTCAGAAATTTTATGTCTGTCTTTCCACACAGCATAGTTTTCTGTGCACCCAAGAGCATATGTGATGTAGTAATTTTTTTGAGGCGGGAGGGGTACCGGGACCAGAGATTAAATCTGGGGCCTCATATGCAGGAGGCCGGTGCTTAACCACTGAGCCACATCACCTGCCTGTGATGTGTTTTTTCTTTAAGAGGCATCAGGAACTGAACCCAGGACCTCCCATGTGGGAGGCAGGCACTCAACTGCTTGAGTCACATCCGCTCCCCTATAGCAATTCTTGAAAGAGTACTCCACTCCTTCTCTAGGATTTTATTTAAAGTTGCTGATATCTTTTCTGCAACTATTTGTAGGTTTTTCATGATGATCTATTCTTGACCTTATGGACAAAATTTTTCTAAGACTTAGGATTTATAAGCCTTCTTTGAATGGCTATTTAAATAGCCCGAAAATGAGGGTTTGTTATTGTTCAGCTATGCTTCTATGAATAGCATCCAATGTTTTGGAAGTGACGAAACAACTATGTCATGACTGCTGCCTGGTTACCAACAATTGTAAAATTTGTGTCTTAGAAACAGCATATCAAAGATCTGCCTTAATGTGGTAATATGAAGGAGCAAATGAATAATTTTCTCTTGGTCTGAGACGACTTCCCAGACAAAGTCATACCTTACATGTTTTCTCTTGTTGTTTTGTTTTGATTCATGGACAGAATGGCAGAGAAGGGGAGGGAGATGAGAAAACATGGAGACATGAGGCAAAGGGGAACATTGGGGCAAAGACGTTAGTAAGAGCATGTAACAATCCCAGAAATGTGGACAAAGGTAAGTCACAAGGCACCTGGACCTCACGATGAGCAGCTGTTTCGGTGGGCAGGGTATCATGAGCCACTGAAAGGTTAAAGCAATGTTAAGATTTGATTCAAGAAAGATTACTCTGGGAAGTTTAAGGCATGTATTGCTAGGGAGTAAAGAAAACAGGCAAAAAAGCTAGTAGCAGTGAAAGGACCAGAGATAATATGGGAAGCTACTCAGGGAGCTACAAGTCTCCTAGCAGTCTACACAGAACAAAAGCACCATCTACACCCATGACGCATAAAGCCCAGGCTCTCAGCGCAGTTCTGATTTGAAGGAAATAGTAGAGAGAATCTGGTGTTGGGGTGAATTTCCAGCAATGATCCTTAGCCATCCACCTTTCAGATCAAAACTAAGTCTATCAGGAAAGTGAAAAAAAAAAAAAATACTGCTCAAGTAGTCTTCCACAGTTCAAGCCAAATATGCACTGAGACTTCACAACCTTGTAAGGAGCTTTTTAGGTACTGTACAATTGGAGGCTAGCAAGAGAAACTAGTTAAGCTCTTCTCCAGAAAATATAGTAGGGATTAAAAATTATAGTGCATGAGCAAAGACCACTAGCATGCACAAGGAGGCCACTGGTGTGTGTAAGAAACAAGTCATGGTAGATCAGATTATGTACCCCAACATATACATGTTCTTAATTTAAATCCACATCCCCTTTGTGTGTAGCCATTATAAATAGGATTTCTTAAAGATGTTTTTAAATTAAGGTGTGGCCCAAATTAAATTAAGGTGCGGTAGTTCTTAATCTAGATTACTGGAGGTCTTAAAACTGTAAACTCACAATAGCAAGAAAGGAGAGGACCTCACCATGTGGCATGAGGAAGGAATTTAAGCCAAGGAACCCCAAGGACTGTGGCAAGCAGCACTAGAACATTGTAGTCTTTAGGGATTTGTCAAATATCTAGATTTGGACTTCTAGCCTCAAACCCCTGAGCCAATAAATTCCCATTGGTTAAGCCAACCTATTGTGACAGCAGATCCAGCAAACAAAGACAAATGTAAACAAATGCTTCAAATAGGAGATGCTATTTGCACTTTGAAAGTTGAGGTGTTTCAATAGCTGACAGAGGAAAACAAAAGCAGAACTTCCTCCCAGAGAGTGAAGTTCTGGTCCATTTCTCCATGCCTCCTTCACCCACCTTTATTTACTTACATTAGAATTTACTCCATTGTCTCCTCATTCTGGGACTTCAATTTTACATATGTTAGGCCTTTTAATAGCATTCCTTAGGTCCCTGAGGTTCTGCTAAATTTTTTCCAATCTTTTCCCCTGTTATTCAGGTCATTTTTATCTGTATTCAAGTTCACTGACCATTTCCTATCATCTATATTCTGCTCAACTCAGTTATTTATAATTCTCAGGTACTATAACTCAGTTCTAGAATTTAATGGTTCTTAGTTTCTATTTCTCTGCTGAAATCTCCTATATTTTTCATTGTGAACATTTTCTTGTATATACTTGAGCATAGTAAAACATTTGCTTTAAAAAGTCATTCATTCTAACATCTCACTCACCTTGAGGTCTTGCTTATGCGATTCCCTTTTTCTACGTGTCCATTTCCCTCCAGAATCTGTCTGCTTCTGTTCCCTCTCCAGTGCCTTGTGGTCATTAGTTTTTAGGTTTTGTCAGCTGTTATCAACAGGAGTATGAGTTTCAGTGAACAACTCTACTATATTGGAAGGAAATCCAGTATTCCTGACTGATTCATAGTCACTCAGCCCTTGCTCTGTGCAGGAACTGTGCTTTTTCACATATTTGTAATATCTTATTTAGTCCTACAAGAGTCCCAGTAGAAATGAACTGTTACTGTTTACATTTACAGTCAAGGAAACGGAAGTTGAGAAAGGCTCCAGGTCAGACTCCAGTAACAGATTCAAATCCAAGTGTTTAAGAGCCTGAAGTCCGTACTCAAATACCTGCTTTAAGAGAGAAAATGAGCTCTCACTACCAACAAGTTGCCCTGAGGCACCAAAGACTGCCCTAGGCAGGCTTCTTAATCAGAAGCCAACTTCAGACTAGCTGATTGCAGGCACTTAGAAATTCACTTCCTCATTCACTTAAAGCAGTGTTTTTCCAACTTGTCTTATAAGAATCACCTGAGGGGAATCTCTGGCTACAGATCAGACATTCTGAAGTGGTCTGCAGGGATAGGGGCTGAAAACCCAAATATTTAATAGGCACTCCAGATTAACAGTCTTCCCATTTTGAAAACACTTAGAGAAATGAGCGCCTGGTACTCAAACACTATTCATGACTCTGGGTTTAGTGGAATAAATAACTACAGTGGTAATAAATGCTAATTTATCACCTAGAGCTTTCTCAGACCAGGCAGTATTTTACCTATATTATCTCCTTTGGTCCTCCCAACAAACCCCTAAGTACTCTTTTCATGAGGAAACAGGCACCAACTTGCCCACAATCAAAACACATTGTAGAGGACCAGGGTATACTCTAGGCTGTTTGATTTCAGGACCACTCTTCACTACACTCTCCTGTTTGTCCACTCTGCCACCACCGCTCCTGAACAGAACTTTGGGTACTTATGTGGCCATGATGCATTCTTTCCCAAGAACCCTACAATAAACTTAACTCAGCCTGGAATAAGGACCTCTTCCCTAGACAAAACCCACCAAAGCTTTGGGTTTGCTCAGAGCAGCTTCAAAGGTCCTGCTATTTTGGATAACTTTCAGCAGAAAGATCAAAGAGGAGTAAGAACCTCTGGAGAGCTCAGACCTGATTCACAACAAGCAAATTATTTCCATACGTCCTATTATATCATGCGGTGTTGCTAAAGTACTTTAAAGTTAACTACAGACATTGTAAAAACAAACTAGAAACCTTGGTAAGTGCTATGAAGGGAATCAATTTTAGGGTGATTTGAGAAAGAATAAGAGGGGAAACTGAGGCAGATTAACCAGGGAAAGAGAGAGAAGACAAGCCACAACACGGCTGCCAGACAACACGGGGTGCTGCCAGACAACACGGCCGCAGTACCTCACTGACACCTAAAGTTGAACCTTGAGGTCCCAGTTTCTCTTTCCAGGACCTCCCCTAGGCTGCAGATATTCCAAACAGACCTCACCATTGGCCTCCACCATGGTTGGGGTAACCAATAACAGCTGGGGCCCATCCCCTTAGCATTAGCAAGGGGGAGGAATAATGAACAGCTTAAAAGGTAACCATACAAGGCAGAGCTTACTCTCTCTGCCGAGAGAAGCCCGCACCAAATCTTAGTGTGTATTTCCATCTTTCTCTCCCATTTCTCATCGAGCTCTGTTCTTTCCCCCATTTCCCAATAAATTCTTTCTACTGGCCTAACTAAAGTGGCATATTCTTAAATTCATTTATACAACACAGCCAAGCACCTAGAGGAATTCAACACTTCTCCATCTTCAAAACCAGTTTCTTCTCTCCAGGACCCATGGCTGGAGGAGAGTGGTAGATCCAGCTTCAGGCATCACCTTTCCCATTTTTCCTTCTTCCAGTCTGGACCCAGTTGTCCAGAAGTACAAGTAGGGACCAGTAGAGAATGTTCAGGTAGGAGTTAGCCAGGAGTAGAGTGAAAGAATGTCAAAGAGTCTGAGAGGAGAGATGAAAGTGCCAGGGATTAACAAAAAAGCTTTCTGAAAATCCCCAACTCATCCTCTCCCAGTCTTCAGCAGAGCAGCTTCAGGGGTCCTTAGACACATGGATGCCATCTCCAGAATGGTCACACAATTCTAAACTCTGAGAGCCCATTTCCTCCCAACCAGCTCTAAAGTTTGTTCTAACAGCTCCCTCTACCATTTCTTCCTAATTCCTTCCTCTCTATTTAATCATGTCTAACACAACTGTGGAAAAGATGTAGTTGTTCACACAGTCCAACACAGCCTTTCCTGTGCTTCCTATTCCGAGATCATGACAGCTGGTGGATTCTTAGTTTTTGTACTTCTGGAATGAGGTGTTTGTTTGTTTTTTAATGAAAGTTATTTTGTTCTGTGTGCTCATAAAATCAGGCAATGTAGAAAATAAAGCAAAAATAAAGTCTTATTATTTTATAACAGAACTGCTGTTAGCAAACTTTTATACATCTTACTACAAATACATAAACACATATAGTGTGGATAAGACCATAGTATTGATATTGGTTTAATCATAGCTAACACTTTTGGCATCACTCATTGTCATAGCCATAAAACATGTATAAATATATGTCAGAGTTGTCATGGTTTTTAATGAAATCATGTTATGTGTTTTTCCCTTCATTTTGCTTTTCTCACTTAATGCATTATAGAGATCATTCCAAGCCCATGGTTTAAGTTTCAGCCATTCTATTTAATGTCTGCTTAACAGTCCCTCATTTGGATTATTAGAATTTAGCCATTCCCTTGATGGACATTCACATTGTTTCTAGTTTTATGTCACTACATTCAATCAACATTTAACTTTTTTTTTTAATTTGACAATTTATTTTTTTTTTTAAAGATTTATTTATTTTATTACATAGCTCCCCTCCCCCTGCTGCGGTGACGCGCCGAGACTGGTCACTGCACAGGCGTGGCTTTCCCCACTTATGGGCGGCTTCTGCTTCCATTCACGGCCGGCTTTCAGTTCACAGGTGGCTGGCTGCGCTCCATTCGCGGGCGACCTGCCCTGCCCGTGGCAGCTTTTTGCCCTGCCCACGGCGACTCTGGCCCGCCCATGGCGGCTTGCCATTCTCAAGGCGGTCTGCCCGCTAGGAGAGGTCCCCGGGAACCGAACCCAGGGCCTCCCATGTGGTATGCCGGTGCCCTATCCACTGGGCTATCGAGCCGGCCCCCAACATTTAACTTTTTATATATTCTTTACGTATCAGGTACTTTTATTTCTTTGCCTGTACTTCAAAGAGTACAATTGTTGTATCAAAGACAAAATGTCTTATTCTAATAGGTTTTGCCAAATTACTTGCCAAAAAACTTTCATAACTTGCATTTCTACCAGCAAAGTACAAGAGTGCTTTTTCTTCAAAAAGGTAGATGTTACTCTTTTTATTTTGTCAAACGGGTGATGTGATATCTCATTGCTGCTTTGAGCATTTTCATGATCATTTGTGAAGTTTAATATTTTAATGTTTGTTTCCATTTGTATTTCTTCTTGCATAAAATGTCTATATCCTGGTCATTTTTGTAAGATTTTTTTAAAAAACTCCTTTGTAAAGGGTTCTTGATATTGTAAGTTTAATCTATTGTGTTATCGGTTATACTATTTTCCAAAACATTCATTTGTCTTTTGACTTTGTATTATATTCATTTAAATAATTTGCATGAAGTCAAATGTCTTTTTTTATAGCTTCTGAGTTTACCTTGCTTTAAAATTTCTCCCTATTACTGGATTATATAGTGTTCCTTAGATATTTAATATTTTAATTTTAAGATTTAACTCTTCAGTCAACCTGGAATTAATTTAGTTTGGATTATTTTGTGAATTTTATCAATTTTTTGTTCTTATTAATTGTGATAGCATCATCTAGTAATCAAACTACATCCCCACCCCACCCCTGCCACGAAATTGTAAAATGTGGGTATTTTTCTAGGTTAAAAAGTTTGACTTCTGATTCAAATATAGAAGTTTTAAGATACCTTTGCTCTCAGACTAACAACAAGCCAGATAAGCTACACACTCAGTTTTGAAAGGCCATCAGAGCTGAGGACATATGCTAACAGGACTGAATATATACTTTATAGGATGAGTGAAAAATAAGAATACAGAGCCCTTATTAAAAAGTCCTTAAGAATTTCAAAACTGACAGCAGAGTTTCAAGCCAAACATTGGACATTCTGAGCATGGGTCCCTTTGGTATTGTGTGGGTCACACTCTTTGAAACTGACCCAGTACATAAACCTAAGTCCAGAAAGTGGCAGAAGAGACCCACAGCTACATTCATCCATGACTGACAGAGGTGGAAGGGGGAATTGGCCAAGGATTAAAGGAGTTTAAATTTTAAGCAACTTTTAATGGCTCCACATGAGCTAACATGATATCTAGATCCAGAGGAATCCCATACACAGAGCAAGACAGTCCCACTCTATTCCTTCCACACACTAGCCTTCATGGAGTGCTTAGGGTAGTACCCCTAAAATGAGAGCAAGGAAGGAGAGCTGTGAGAAATTTCCCAAAGTACTCCAGGTTATTAGTACAATTATAATATTCATTCATCAACTGTAACAAAGGTACTACATTCATGCAAAATATTAATAGGGAGAACTGCATATGTGAGGAAAGGTGTATGGGAACTCTATTCTCCATGATGTCTGTAAACCTAAAATCTATTTTTAAAAAGATTCTAGAGGACCTGAAAAGTAAATACAACAGGTAGATTTTAGAGGACAATGAAAGCCAGGGGAGGAGATCTATACAATCATGAGTTGCCCAGATTTCTCTCTTGTGGCTGCATGATTATAGGGGACAGGGAGCTAGAAATATGATAAACTATCATGAAGACACTTATCTCCTTGGCCAGAAGAACTGTAAAAAATAAAAATAAAAATAAGGTGGCCTTGTGATCCAAGGATTGTGGGGGAATTCCTCACTTCTCTCCCTTCTTTTCCTTGCAGTTTTGTTAACAGTGATATTGTAATATTTTTGCAGCAATGGCAAAGAAGATATATCAATTCCAAGAGACAACTATGAGGGTATAAGAAGGTATGGTATTTTTCCTTTTGGAGTAATGAAAATGTTATAAAATTGACTAAGGTGATGACAACTGTGATGAAAATGAGCCAATGAGTGTACACTTTGAATGGATGATACAAAGCATGGAGTTGTATAATACAGTGAATCCTGTGGTAGAAGGTAGACTGTGATTAACAGAGAAATTATGAGAAAGTTCTTTCATTAACTATATATAATACTAATACAGGGTGTTAATTGGGTGGGTTGGGTGGAAAATGCACCAAGTGTAAGATATTGGCTATAGTTAGTAATATTTTGATCATGCTTTTTCACAGTTTGTAACAAATGTTTAACAATGCAAAGTGTTGGCAGTGGGGTGATATATGGGAGCCCTGTATGATGATATGCATGTTTGTTTTGTAAGTTCACAACTTTTTACTATATACTTATATTCATGCATGAATGAAATTTCAATAAATTTTAAATGAAAAGTACAATGAGCCATCAACAGCATAAACTCAAAGAAAACATACCTAAATACATCATAATTAAACTGATGGAAACCAAAAATGCTTGAAAGCATTTAGAAAGACATCACATAACATGCAATGGAACAAATCAAATAAATGCAGCTTTCTTTTTATAAACCAAAGGAGTAGAATAACATCTTTAAAGTTCTTGGGGGGGGGGGAGTATACGCTCAAACCTAAATTCCAAATCCAACAAATAAATCTTTTAGGAATGAAGGCAAAATAAAGGCATTCTCAAATAAAGGAAAATTAAGAATTTGTCACCAGCAAGCTTGCTCTAAAAGAAGTGATAAAGTTTCAGGCTAAAGAAAGTAATACCAGAAGTAAACTTGTAACGTTAGGAATGAAGGAAGATCAACAAACAATAAATATCTAGGGCCCGGCTAGATAGCTCAGTGGATAAAGAGCGCGCTGGGATACCACATGGGAGGCCCCGGGTTCGGTTCCCGGGGACCTCTCCTAGCGGGCAGACCACCTTGAGAATGGCAAGCCGCCATGGGTGGGCCAGAGCCGCCGTGGGCAGGGCAAAAAGCTGCCACGGACAGGGCAAAAGCCGCCATGGGCAGGGCAGGTCACCCGCGAATGGAGCGCAGCCAGCCACCCTCGAACTGAAGCAAGAGCCGGCCGTGAATAGAAGCAGAAGCCGCCCACAAGCGGGGAAAGCCGCGCCTGCGCAGTGACCAAGTCTCGGCGCGTCGCCGCAATGGGGGGGAAGGGGAGATATGTAATAAAATAAATAAATCTTTAAAAAAAAAAAAACAATAAATATCTAAATTAATACAATAGACTTTTTCACCTTTTATGTTAAAACATGACTGTTGAAATCAAAAGTTACAATACTGTCTGGTGGAGTTTACAATGTATGTAGATGTAGTAAATATGATAAGAACAGAAAGTGGAGGATCTACAGACCTAAATGCTTGAAAGCCATCTACATTTTACTTGAAATGGTAAAATATTAACTCTAGATAGACTGTGAAGGATTAGATATAAGTACTGTACTGGTTAGAGCCACCAGTAAAAAAGAAAGATCAAGTAGATAACAAGAGCCAAATAGATTTAGACAGAATACCAAAAATTAATTCAGAGGCAGGAAGGGAGGAACTGAGAAGACAAAGAGAAAGCAATAAGCAGGTGAACCTATATCTAACCATCCAATAGTTGCATTCTTGTCTTTTTCCCGATCTTAAAGGGAAAGCTATCAGTCTTTTATCATTGTGTGATGTTAGCTGTGGACTTTTCATATTCGCCCTTTATCATTTCAGAGACATTTCCTTCTATTCTTAGTGTTCTGTTTTTATCAATAAGGATTCATGGATTTTGTCAAATGCCTCTTCTGAGCCAGCTGAGGATGTGTTGTTGTTTTTTTTTTCCCCTTCACCCTATTAATGAGGTTTGGTAGTTTAATACTGTATGTATACCAGAAAAGGCCATGTCTTGTGAGTTAATCCATTCCTGTGGGAGTGAACCTATCTATCAAAGGTGGGACATTTTGATTACTTTAGTAAGGTGTGATCCAAGGTGGATTTTAATCATCTTATTAGAGTTCTTTATAAACAGGATGAATATAAAGATTCAAAAAGAGAAAAGACCACAGGAGCTCAGAGAGAAAGCTGGAAGAAGCCAGAAGCTGAAAGAAATGAGACCTGGAGAAGGAAGAAACAGCAGATGCCGCCATTGTGCCCTGCTATGGGGCAGAAGCCCAGGATCACTGGCAGACAACCTTCAAGGAGAGCTTCACTTTTTGCCTTAATTTGGACTTTTCTCAGCTTTGGAATTGTAAGTTTGTAAGTTAATAAATCCACATTGTAAAAGCAAACCCATTTCTGGTATACTGCCTTGGCAGCCTTAACCTGGAACACTTCAGAAAACCTCTCATAGCTCTATTTCCTTTTCTTCCTTTTAGGAATGATACCCTGAGAACCCCTTGAAGGTTAGTGGGGGAGGGGGGGTAGAGGAGTAAGACTGTATTGCTCTGTGTATGGCGTACCTCTGGGTCTAGATGTGGCATATTGCATTAACTGATTTTATGTTGGACCACCCCTTCATACCTAAATCCCACTTAATCATGGTACAATTTTTACTGTGCTGTGGGATTCAGTTTGCTAGTTTTGTTGAGAATTTTTACATCTATATTCATTAGGGATATTGGTCTATAGTTCTTGTAATATCTTTATCTGGCTTTGGTATGAGGATGATACTGGCATCATAGAATGAATTGGAAAGTGTTCCTTTTTTTTGTTTTGGAAAACTTCAAGCAGGATTGAAAGCAGGTTTCTAGGTGATGAGCTCAGTTATTGTTTGTCTATGAATGTTTGAAACTCTTCCTCATTTGTGGGACAGTTTTGCCAGATAATGAATTTTTGGTTAGCAGTTACTTTCAGTACTTTATGCATATAAGTGCTTTCATATCCCCGTTGTTTCTGATGAGAAATTGGCATTTAGTCTTTTTAAGGGTCGCTTGTTTGACATGAATTGCTTTTCTCTTGCTGCTTTCAGAATTCTTTTCTTTAGCATTTAACATAGCTTAGTGTGTCTTGGAGTCAGTCCATTGGGTTTTAATCCTGTTTGGAATTCATTGTGCTACTTAGACATGCATAATTACGTCTTTTGATAACATTTTGGAAATAGTCATTATTTCCTCAGATATTCTTTCTGCTCCTTTTTTGTTCTCCTTTCCTTATGAGACTCCCACATGTATGTAGATACACTTCTTGTCTCCAAAAGTCCTTTAGGCTCTTTCATTCTTTTCTTCATATGCCCTTCCAACTGTATGATTTTCCTGTCTTCCAGTTCACTGATTCTTTCTTCTGCATGTTCAATCGCTTTTGAATGTCTCTAGAGTTACTTTGAGTCTCCATTGTACTTTCCATCCCTATAAGTTGTGTTATGTTACCTTTTAATCTTTGGTTTTTCATGTAGTCTTGTCTATATTCATACTTTATTTCTATCTGTATTTTCTGTTAGCTTCTTGAATTTAGGAGATTTGACTGAATATCTGATTAGTAGTTCTAATGTGTTTCTCCTTCAGAAATTTTAATTTGTTCCCTTGATTTCATCATCTCTTCCTGTTTCCTTTTATGGCTTGTGATCTTTATTGATGTCTGGGGATTTGGTTATTTTGATGTGCTAACTCTGGAACTCAGTTTCTCCTTGCTTACAATTTTATTGTAGATTGGCTGTGTTAATGCTTTCCAATGCTCAGTCCAGTTTATACTGAACCTTTAAAGCAGCCCATGCATGACAGTTTGGATTTTTTTTAGGCCCTCCTGTATCTGCCTCTAACCCTGGCCATGTGCATTAACTTTTAAGGTTATCCCATTTTCCCTCAAGGGGAAGATTTCCTTTCCCTGCTCTTTTTTTATATATATAACTTTATTTTGTACATTTAATAATTAAAAATATAAACAATTAGGAACTAAAAAGAAAACACAGTTGAATAAAACATACATTTCTCAATTAAATGGATGCATATAAATTTTTTTAATCAAACAATGTCACACAATATATTTGGTTCATAGTAATGCAATCATACAGTATTTGTCCTTTTGTGTCTGGTTTGCTTTGCTCAACATAATGTCCTCCAGGTTCATTCATGTTGTCATATGCTTTACAACTTCATTTCTTCTTACAGCTGCATAATATTCCATCATGTGAATACACCAAACTTTGTTTATCCATTCATTGGTTGATGGACACCTGGGTTGTTTCCAGCTTTTCGCAATCGTGAATAATGCCATCATGAACATCAAAGTGCAGATGTCTGTTCGTGTCACTGCTTTCAGTTCTTCTGGGTATATACTTAGTAGTGGTATGCTGGGTTATGTGGCCAGTCTACTCAAATTCTTTAGGAACTGTCAAACAGTCCTCCAAAGTGGCTGTATCATTCTGCATTTCCACCAACAGTAAATAAGTGTTCCTATCTTTCCACATCCTCTCCAACACTTGTAGTTCTATCTTTTTAATAATGGCCTTTCTGATAGGTGTGAAATATCTCATTGTAGTTTTGATTTGCATTTCCCTAATCATTAGTGAAAAGCATTTCTTCATGTGCTTTTTTTTTGCCACTTTTACTTCTTTGGACAAATGTCTATTCAAGTCTTTTGCCCATTTTTTAATTGGGTCATTTGTCTTTTTATTGTTGAGCTGTAACATCTCTTTGTGTATCCTGGATATTAAACCCTTATCAGGGTCAGGTGAAGCTGCCTCTAGGGAGAAAGCTAGCCCTGTTCTATGAGGATACAGTGGCCTTCACTTAAGCCGGTACAGAGAGGGAGCCACCATGGTGTCCAGTACTGCGACGGTTGTGGCCAAAACCCTGTCCTCTTTATCTGTAAAGGAGCAAGTTGGACCAAGAAAAGTCCAAACCTAGGAAAGGAAGTGATAGAATGCCAGGGAATCTCCTTGTCTGCCCTCCAGGACAGGTGTCCCACATAGGAGGCTTTGTGTCTACTGCAAATCCTAGCAGTTAGGTCCAAGAGTGTCACTCCCATTTCCAGGTGGTGATGGCCATCTCCCACTGGGAAGGTGACAAGAGTACTTCAGATCCATTCCCTGGATATGAAGGACTGCAGGGATGAGGGAGGGATTGTCAGAAGGAAAAAAAAATCCCTCAAAATGAAGTTAAATTGAAATGCCCTGTGCCTGATGCAGTGGTAGGCACAGAAAAGGTACTCAATAGGTATTTAATTGAATTGAAAACATCCCTTAGGAAAAAGAAGCCCCAGCCAGTTTACTCTCAAATGATTTCCACAATATGCAAAGTGGTGGTGGGGTCAAAACAAATGACACCAGCACTTTATAAACTATTTGTGGAGGTGTGCATGGGTGTATGTTTGGGAAGAAATAGAGGTACAGAATTATCTTCCTTTTTCTTCAGTCTTCTCCCCCCTCCGCCCCTCACACACACTGGACTTGGTACAAAATATCGGTGTGGTCTGAGATGAAGCATTGCTGAGGGGGAGGGCAGGGAAGCTTTATGTTAAGTGCCTACTGGAAATGCACTGTGGGAATTTTTCCTATATGGGAAACCATTTATGACAAGCTTTTCCCCATTTCCCATATTTATCTCATCTGGTTAGCTGCCTCTGCTTCCAGCTTTGTGTAATTCTCTTTGCCAGCTGCACAAAGATGACTCTTCCAAAGTCTAGAGAGTGAGCTCACCTGTGTTTTAATTTCTTGTTAAACGTTTTGGTAATGTAATGCTGTATTATTCTGAAAATAAAAGGAATACTAATAAGTCTTAAAAGTTCCTTCATGTATGAGATTTTTTTTCCAGTTAATGGGCTTAACTGATGTGTGTTAATTAGATGTCCCATACTGTATTGTTTGCATTTGTCATCCTATTTTTGACATAGTTTCTGGCACACCAAGTGGGTTAGTACTGCAGTATTTGTGTTACTTTAAGTACTAAGTATGCAGGTTTCCTGGTACCATTGAGTTGCTATTAAAACTTACACATGAAATGGCTAAAAGTTACAAGTGTATGAATTAAGACAGTGAGCCTTAGTAAAATGTACAGAGGGCAACACACGAGCCGTCAAATAGTATTAGGTGTGTGTTTATATGTAGATTTGGGTATAGTGATGGTTTTATTTAAGTCGATATGTAGTCTACTCACGTTTTCATTATCTAGCAATTTTGTACAAAGATAATAGTTAATTTGTAAACACTGCCAGAATATTTTCCAGCTGGTTTGTAATTTTTTAAAGTGTTTTTATTTTTTGTCGTGGTTCTTGTTTTCACTTTTGTTTGTAAGTGTAGATCTCTAAATAAAATTGCAGTATCTAAAGCTTTAGCTTTCAGGGAAAAGAAAGTAAGAAGTCAGTGTGTGCGTGACAACTTGTGTGTATGAGAGGAGGAATTTGAAGGAAGATGCCTTGGAGAAAAGTCGGGTGGCAATTGTCAGGTTATGGGAATTTCTTTTCCTACAGTGTACATCATTTTATAAAAAGGAAGTATTTCTCCAAAATTGGGAGTAGGCAACCTACTAGTCAGTTTAGCTTTGTGTTGTATGCTAGTTTAAAAAAGAAAATATGTAGTATAATGTAAAAAAAAAAAAAGCTTTTATGATGGATTTTGTAAATAGATTTGTTACAGGATGGCCTGTACTCTAGCTGTGATCTTACCACTTCAAATGGGTGTAATTTGAATAAATTTTGTATGGTAAAGAATCAATAAAATGATTTTTTTAAGAGTCAAAAAGGAAAAAAAAAACCACACAAAAAAACCCTTATCGGATATATGATTTCCAAATATTTTCTCCTATTGAGTCGGCTGCCTTTTCACACTTTTGACAAAGTCCCATGAGGTGCAAAAGTGTTTAATTTTGAGGCGTTCCCATTTATATATTTTTTCTTTTATTGCATGTGCTTTGGGTATAAGGTCCAATAAACCACCATCTATTAAAAGGTCTTAAAGATGTTTCCCTACATTTTCTTCTGGTAGTTTTATGGTCCTGGCTTTTATATTTAGGTCCTTGATCCATTTTCAGTTGATTTTTGTATAGGGAGTGAGATAGGGGTCCTCTTTCATTCTTTTGGTTATAGATATCCAGTTGTCCCAGCACCGTTTGTTGAAGAGTCTGTTTTGTCCTGTTAACATTAACTTGGTAGGTTGGTCAAAAACCAGTTGACTGTATAGATGAGGGTTTGTTTTTAGATTCTCAATTCTATTCCACTGATCAATGTGTCTATCTTTATGCCAGTACCATACTGTTTTGATCACTGCAGCTTTGTAATAGGTTTCCAGGTCAGGTGGTGAAATTCCTCCCACATCACTCTTCTTTAGAAATGCCTTTTACTATTTGGGTGTGCTTTCTCTTCCAAATGGATTTGGTAATTGCCTTTTCTAATTCTGTAAAGTAAGCTGTTGGGATTTTGATTGGTGTCGTATTGAATCTATAAACCAGTTTGGGTAAGATTGACATCTTCACAATATTTATTCTTCCATTCCATGAACATGGAATGTCTTTCCATTTGTTTAGGTCTTTTAAAATTTCTTTTAGCATTGTTTTGTAGTTTTCTGCATATAGGTCCAGCACTTCTTTCGTTAAATTAATTCCTAGGTATTTGAGTCTTTTTGTGGCTACTGAAAATGGAATTTCCCCCTGAATTCCTCCTCAGATTATTCAGTACTAGTGTACAAAAACATTACTGTAGAGATGTCTCTTTCTCCCCTTCAGTTTTGCCAGAGTTTGTCTCATGTATTTTGGGGCACCCTGGTTAGGTGCATATATATTTATGACTGTTATATTTTCCTGGTGGAGTGTCTATTTTATTAATATATAATGGCTTTCTGTATCTCATAACTTTTATATTTAAAGTCTGTTTTGTCCGATATTAGTATAGCTACCCCTGCTCTTTTTTTGGTTACTATTTGCATGGGATATCTTTTTCCAACATTTCACTTTCAGCTGATCTGTATCCCTGGGTCTTAGGTGAGTTTTTTGTAAGTAGCATATGGATGACTCATTTATCCATCTGTCAGTCTGTATCATTTGATTGGAGAGTTTAATCCATTCACATTCAATGATATTACTGTAAATGCACTATTTACTTCCACCATTTTATTCTTTGGTTTTCATATGTCATATCATATTTTTTATTTTTTTTTTTTTACTCTTTTGGTTATCCTTTCTGCTATTCTTTCTTCTATAATCTCCTCCAAGCCTCTCTCTCCTGTCTTTTTATTTCAGGTTCTAAGGCTTCCTTTAATATTTCCTGCCAAGGTGGATTCTTTTTTGCAAACTCTTAGTTTCTGTTTGTGAATATTTTATACTCACCTTTTTTTTTAAGATTTATTTTTATTTATTATACATCCCCCCCTTTTTGCTTGTTCTTGCTGTGTTCATTTTTCTCTGCATTCCTCTGTGTCTCTTTGTCTCCCCCTGCTGGGGCGACCTGCCAAGTCAGATCACCAGCACGGCGGCCGGCCTGCTCATGCGGGCTTGCCTTTGCCTGCGGCAGCATGCCCCGGCTGTGGTGGCATGCCCCGCCCGCATTGGCTTGCCTTCTCGAGACGGTCCACCTGTTCAAGGAGGCCTGGGGACTGAACCTGGGACCTCTTTCTTCTATCACTTCAAGTGTGTTTTGTGGTAAACTGGCACCCTACCAACTGGGCTACACAGCCGGCCCCTATACTCACCTTTGAAGGACAATTTTTCTGGATAAGAAATTCTTAGCTGGCAGTTCTTCTCTGTCAGTATCCTAATTTTATTACACTGCTGTCTTTTCACCTAGTTGGTTTCTGAAGAGTAATCCACACTAAGTCTCACTGGACATTCCTTGTGATTGTTTGCTTCTCCCTTGCTGCTCTGAGAATTTTCTCTATCTTTGACATTTGACATTCTGAGTAGCACGTGTCTTGGAGTAGATCTATTCAGATTAATTCTGAGTGGGGTACGGTGCACTTCTTGGACATGTAAGTTCATTCCTTTTGTAAGAGTTGGGAAATTTTCAGCTGTTATTTCCTCAAAATAGTCTTTCTGCCCCTTTTCCCTTCTTTTCTCCTTCTGGAACTCCCATGACACATATGTTATCGTGTTTAGTGTTGTCATTCAATTCTCTGAGTCTCTGCTCAATTTTTTCCATTCTTTTCTGTTCTTTTCTCTCTTCAATTTCAGCTGTTCTGTCTTTTGTATTGGTTATTCTTTCTTCTATCACTTCAAGTCTGTTTTTGATCTCACCTAGTATGTCCTTCATTTTCATGAGCTCTGTTACTTTTCTGTTCAGAATTTCTAATTCTTCTTTGTGCTTGCTCAATGTCTTCTTGATGTCATTTATCTCTTAACCATATTGCCTTTCTACTCATAAATTTGATTTTGGAAATTTGTGAACAGCTCACTGATTAGTTCTCTCAAATTCTGCATCTTTTCTGGGGCTTTGATATATTCCTTTTCTTAGGCCATGTCTTCTATTTTCTTAGTATGGCTAGCAATTTTTTTGCTGATGTCTAGGCATCTGATTAGGATTTAGTTTACTCAGATGAACAATTTCTTTCTCTTTTGTAGGGATTTAGTTGCAGAAGGCTGTGTGTTTCCACTGCTCTTTGATCCTTGGCTTGACCTGGGTTGTTAGGATTGTCCCAACTAGTTGCTCAAAACTGGGGCAATGAACCCAGTAATTGGCTGTAGAGTTGCTTCCTAGGGCCTTGGGGAGGGAGGCTATAGAGACTGGAAAAAGCCTCTCCTACTTAAATTTTCTCACATGCACTTCCTTGGTCTGCCAGAAGATGGCGCTGTTTGGAAGCTCTCAGTTCAATCCCTCCTCACTGTGTGTGTGTTGCAACACAGATGGGATCAATGTGATAGAGCTTCTTGCCTGGAGGCTAAAATCCATGTGATTGAAACTTTCTCAGAGATAGTTCTCCAGCCTTCTCTGTCAGCCCCCTCCATTTTCCCAACTAAGAAAATATTTCTACTCCCCCCTGAGACTTCAACAATCAGTCTAGGTTAGTAGATTGGGAGGTTGTATATCTTTAGCCTCTTGCCAGCTCCGAAGGCATAAAAAAGCATGGCCCCATCTGGCCTAGAAGGGCTCCTGGGACACAGCAGACCAAATTTGTGAGTCAAAAGCTGAGTCAGCCTTAAGGTTGTGTCCCTCTCTCTCCCTTTTCCTGGGGAGGAGTGTCCTCAACAATCAGTCCCAGCTAGAAGAGAGATAGTGAGGGTTGGATTTCTCCAGTCCTGTGCCAGCTCCCAGGGCAAAGCACAGTGTGGGCCCACCTGGCCTGGAAGGGCTGGTGGTACACAGCAGACCAAATGTGTGGGTCAGAAGCTGAGTCAGCCTTAGACTATGTCCCTCTCTCTCTCCTTTCCTAGGGTGGTAGGGGCCCTCTTTGCTATTGCTATAGGCCTGAGAATTCTAAAATGTCTTTAGTATGGGGGATGGTGCCGGTGGCAGCAGCAGCTGCTGGTTTCAACTCAGTTCTGTAGTCGCAATTTCTCTCCTTTGTCCCTCTCTCCTCTGGGCAGTGTCCAGGCTTCACCTGGTGTCCTAAACCCTAGAAGATAGCCTAGAAAAAGCTAAAAGCTAAAAGGAGAAAAAAATAGCTTATCTTCCAGCTATTTTTTTGGAGAAGAGTCTTTCTAGTCTGCCCTCTTCCTGGAAGCCCCTCCCTATTCTTTTAAAGTAGCCCTGGGCTCTTCTATTTTTATGTAAACTTTGCTCCCCAGAGTCTATGATTTGCTCACCATCTTTCCCTCATTCTGGGCCGCCTTTTCACTTCAACTTTCAGCCAAGGGCCTGTCCTTCCTTACAGTTGTTCAAATTTCTCTTTCTCTTGCAGATTTTCTCTTAGTAACTTCTACATTGTGGGACCTGATCCACTGAGCCAGATGGGGGTCAGTGCTCAAAATCCTGTTTTGTCCCCATGCTTAGGTACTGTTTTAATTGGCTGGCAGCTAAAACAAATAAATAATAGCTTGGCTTAACAGGAATTCGATGGAGAGTTTTACAAGTTAGAAGGCTTGTTTTCTCCTGGGTCAGCATCTTCTGGCTGGCTAGCAATCCTTGGGGTTCCTTGGCTTTGCTTACATGGCAATGTACATGGCAGCATCTCTTTTCTCTTCTATGTTTGTTGGCTTCCAGCTTCTTGCTGTTCCATGTGTCTCTTCTTCATGTGACTTTCACTTTGCTTATATAGGACTCTAGTAATCTGTTTTAAAGCTTAACCTGATTTAGTTGGAACACACCTTAACTTAAGTAACATACTGAATAAATCTTATTTATAATAGGCCCATGCCCACCAGAATACAGACCAAAACAGTGTCTGATCTGGGATACAATATTCAACTCCTATGGTCCTTCCTTTGGACCCCACAAAGACACATTCTTCCCACATGCAAAATACATTCATTCCATCACAACATTACCAAAGCTTTAAGTAATTTCAACAACAATGTCTGGGAACCGGCTGTAGTTCAATTGGTAGGGCTCTGGTTTACCACATGGGAGGCCCCGGTTCGGTTCCCGGGGCCTCCTGGAGAAGGCAGGCCTCCTGGTGAAGGCAAGCCACCGCGTGGCCAGCCGCTGCGCGATGAGCTGCCTCAGCGGGATGGCACGGCAGGGCGAGACAGGCAGACATAGAAAAACACAAAAAAGCAGATGAATACAGCAAGCACAAGCAGCAAAGGGGGGGATATATAAATAAATAAAAATAAATCTTTAAAAAAAAAAACAATGTCTTATCAGAATCAGCTATATGTATAGTACATCCTAGAACAGAATTCTTATCTGTGGTCCCGTGAAACCTAGAAAACAAGATATCTGCTTAAAATATGCAATGAAAGGACAGGGATAAGACAAACATTCCCATTCCCACAGCAGAAACTGGAAGACAGGAGTCACAGTTCCCAAAGAAGTCCAAACCCACGCAGCAAACTCCATTAGATTTCAAGATCTGAGAGTCATCTATGGATTGATATTTTGTACTCTGGACCTGATGGAGCAGCAGCCCTACCCCTTCCAAGTGCTTGCACATTGGCCATGCTCTCCCTGAATGTTGCAGGCATAGGCCCCCCCACCTCTAAGCATTGGTGTGGCAGCACTCTCAAAAAACAGGGCACAAGGCTTGCCCCCTCCCAGTGATGGGGTGGAACCCCTTTTCCATACATACGGGTGGCCAGTTCTTTTGGCCCGGGGAGATCTTTGTTCTTCTGTCTTCTTTAATCCAGGCTGGCAGTGGTTCTGCACATACAAATTGTGAAAATCTTGTTGGCTTTGCATGTTCAAGCAGATCCAAACCAGACAGTAGAACTTTCTACAGATCCTTCTTTGATAATGGCATTTCCAATTCTGACTTCCTTCTTGACCTGCCTGACTAGAGCCATGTTCAGCCACATCCTCTTTAGCAAAGTGTTATTCAGTTAAACCTTTATGCTGAGCTCTCAGAACTCACTTCCTGAAAGCTCAGGGAGGTCCCTAATAGAGCTGCTTCTGGCTCTGGTTTCAGAGTAGGCTACCTGGACAGGCTGAGAATTTTCTAAGTCAACTGCTGGTTCCTTTATACTCAAGTTTAATTCTCAGCTTATTATTTTCTTGCATTTTACTGTAAACTAAAAGCAGAAGCCAGGCTGCACCTTCCATACTTAGCTTGGAAATCTTAACGAAATATCCAAATTCATCCCTTACAAATTCTACTTTTAATCCAACAATTGAACATAATTTTGTCACATTCTCTGCCACTTCATAACAAGGATTGCCTTTTGTCCAGTTTCCAGTGACAGTCATTTCCTTCTAAGACTATATCAAAAGTAGTTTTTACATCTATATTTCTACCAACATTCTGTTCATGATGAATTGTCTTTGAGACAATAAAATTTTCTCTATAGCTATCACTCATTTGAGCCTTCACAATTCTTCTGACCTCTACGTTTTGCCCAGTTCCAAAGCCATTTTCACATTTTCATCATTTGCAATGGCAACACCCCATTCCTGTTACCAAAATCTGTTTTAGTTTGCCAGCTGGTAAAACAAATATAATACATTGGGTTGGCTGAACCACAAATTTATTGGCTCACAGTTTCAGAGGCTAGGCAGTTTGCTTCTTCTTGGGCTTGGTATCTTCTGGCTGGCTAGCAATTTGGGGGTTCCTTGGCTTTTCCATCACACGGTAATGCATTTGGTGGCATCTTCTCCTTTCTCCTCCAGGTTCTGTTGACTCCCATCTTCTGGCTGCTCCCCATGTGCTTTTCTGACTTTCACTCTGCGTATAAAGGACTCCAGTAATCTGAATTAGAGGCTGACCTAATTTAGTTCAGCGACACATTAATTGAAGTAACAGCTTGACAATCTCATTTACACTCACCCATCATAATGCAGACCATGTCCAAATTAGGGTACACAATTCCATCCATATCAGATGTGCCAGCAATCAGGATGGGAGTAAGTGTGTCTTGCCAATAGTTTGCTATGGGTTGCTCTCCCTTCAGGGGGATTACTTTATGTGTGCCAACTGTTAGGGCCTGCCTTCAGTCCTTGGGTCCTTTGCCTGAATGTGCACGAATGGCTTTGTCTTCAGCAAGAGGTACCTAGGACAGAATTGATGTGTGTCACTTAAGCCACACAGGACTGGGTGTGTAAGTAGGGTCTGGACTTGCAAGTCTGTGCCATTCTACCTTTTTTTAATGCTCTCTCTTTAACTCAGCATTTGTAGAGTTTGTCTCCAGTTCATTGTCCTTCAGAGTTCTAAGTGAGCCGAATCTGCCCTTTTATTTGCTGTCTTCTAGAGGGAAATGTTCTCAGGGATAACTTACACCACCATCTTGATGCATATACTCTTTAAGTGCGTGTAAAACATTCCCTTAAAGCAAACTCAGGACTATAATTATAAATCAGTGAAAGATACTTGAAAGTTTTCAGTAGTTGAAAATTAAACATACTTCTGGATAAGGGACAGGAGTCATAAGAGATGTTAGTAACTATTTTTAGAGCAATAAAAATGATAACTCAACACATTAACCTGTGGAATGCAGCTAAAGCTTTTCTTAGAGTAAAATTTATAGTATTACGTTTTTAGATCAGAATAAGAAAAATCTCAAGTCACTGTTCTAAGCTTCCATCTTAGATACTAGGAAATTGAGTTCAAAGCAAACTGAAGAATAAGAGCAGAAATCAATGAAATTGAGAACTGAAAAAAATATAGTGAATCTAAAAGTCAATCCTTTATCATAAAGTGAATAAACTTAGCATATGGGTAGGAGGAAAGGCATTAGGTTACCAATATCAGGGTTGAGAGACATCATCATTCCAGATACTAGACATTAGAGAATGTAACTATTTACAACTGTGCCCCTAAGTTTTAACAGCTTAGATAGAATGGACAAATAACTTTGAAGACAAGCTACCAAAGCTCACTCAAGAAGAAATAGATAAACAAGATTATCCTATGTCTATTGAAGAGATAAAATTCATAGTTAATAATCTCCCAAAGAAGTCGCCAGGCTGAGTTGGCCTCACTGGTGAATTCTACCAAACACTTAAAGAAAAAAAAAAAAGCCAACTACACATTTTTCTGGAAAAAAGAGAAAGTGAAGATATCAACTTATTTTTTTTTTAAAGATTTATTTATTTTATTACATATCTCCCCTTCCCCCCACTGCGGCGACACGCCGAGAGTGGTCACTGCGCAGGCGTGGCTTTCCCCGCTTGTGGACGGTCTCTGCGTCCGTTCACGGCTGGCTCTTGCTTTCAGTTCGCGGGTGGCTGGCTGCGCTCCATCCGCGGGTGACCTGCCCTGCCCGTGGCAGCTCTTGCCATGTCCGTGGCAGCTTCTTGCCCTGCCCACGGCGGCTCCAGCCCACCCATGGCGGCTTGCCATTCTCAAGGCGGTCTGCCTGCTAGGAGAGGTCCCCGGGAACCGAACCCGGGGCCTCCCATGTGGTATGCCGGCGCCCTATCCACTGGGCTATCGAGCCGGCCCCTCAACTTATTTTGATAACAAAGACATTACAAGAAAAGACTACAGACCAGTATCCCTTATAAATGTAAATGTAAAAATTCTCAAAAATACACAAGTCAAATCTAGCAATATATAAAATACATCAGCGCTAACTTGGGTCTATTCTGGGAAGTCAAGGCTAGTTCAATATTCAAAAAGTCAATGTAATTCCTTATGTAAATACACTAAAGAGTTGACAAAAAGTTATCGTATACTAGTTTTATGACAGTTTTTTGTGCGTTCGTTTTAGAAAGTTTGGATGTGTAACATATAAAGGTATACATTGGAAATCCTCATATTCCCATTTAGCAATAATTTTTATGTTCTTTTTGAAAAAGCTGATTTTTAATAACCTGGTATGCTATATATATAGTTCAGTGTACTGTTTTTAACCTAGAGGCAATAGAATAAGATTAAAACTATGTTTACATTCATATTTCTGTGTTCAAAAACCAGCTTCATCACTACTCACTGTGTAATCTTGGGCCTCACCTTTCCCATCTTCAGAATGGAAGTAATAAAAGAACTCAGTAAAAATTAACTGAGCTAATAGATGTTAAGCACTTAAAATAGTGCCTGCCACAGTCAGTGCATAATCATGTGAGTTACTCTATCATGCTCATTCTCCCAGGTTAAATAGTCCCCAAAAGAATTTTAATGGTGCCATAATATTCCCATTATATGAGTATACCCCAAACTCTTAACCAAGACTATGTTACTTTCACATTTGAGTTATTTCCCATTTTTCACTATTACAAATAAGACTACAACCAATATTCTAGATTATACCTCTTATTCTTCCTATTGATTTAATTCCTAGAACTAAAAATTAGTAAGCTAATGAGATGGAACATTTGAGTCTTACTGCATACTAGCTAATTTTTCCCTCAAAGGTTGTGACCCTTTAGCTCCACCTACCAGAGACAGGGTTTTAGTAGCATACTTTCCAGTACTTAGTAATCTTGAACTCATTTCTTCATGAGCTCTACTTCACAAGAAGATCCCTGATTATAATCACTATATGCCCATGTCTCTCATTACACCCTGAAAATATTGATGTTGGGCAAGGGATTTACAATTTTTTTTTTTTTTTTTTTTTTGGCTATGTTCTTTGTGGAGTATCTTCAATAAGTTTTAGGAACAAAAGAGATTTCTCTTTACTTTGTGGCAAGTTTCACCATTTCTGGTTACAAACTATACCTCTATATAGCCACTAGCTATCTTCCAATGTAAATGGATTTTATCCCTTGGTATAGCCCCAATGTATATGGAATATATTGACTGGGATAAATTTTTGACAAGACTGACCATATGAAGCCGGCTTAGTATCTTCATTTCCATTAGACACCTGCTTTTTAAGAATATCTGGAAACAAAGTGTCTAAGAGTTTAACCCAGTTGTTTTCAAAGTGGACTATATCAGAATCACCTGAAGGGCTTGCTAGTCGTTGCTACGCCTCACTCCTGGATTTCTGGTCAAGCAGGTCTTGAACTTGCATTCCCAACAAGTTTCTAGCTAATGCTGATGCTGTTCTGTGGACATTTTGCAAGCCACTGATCTATCCTCTCCCCTCTCCCCAACTAGTTTGGGTAATAGTCCGTATACTAGGCCTCACCAAGGATTTCTCTTTACTTTTATGAAATATCCCTCAATTAGTTGTGCCCTGTGATAAAGAACAGCTGGCATCTTCATAACTTCTCATATCCTTGAAGGCAAATATCTTTTCCTCAGCCTCCTTTTCATCTAGCTAGAGTCCTGATTCCCATAGCCTTTCTTCACATACCCAAACTGCTCACTTTTATTGTTCTTCCCTGAAGCTGAGTCTCCACTCTACCCACCACTATCTTTAAAAAAAAAAAAAAAAAAAAGATGAGGGAAAGAATCTAACAAACCTTGAATGAATAACTTCCTGGATTATCTCTAACACTCTAACATGGTCTCTATCCATCATCTTTTATTCTGAGAAGCTTCATAGAAACTGATGCTCAGTGATTTTTGAAATAAAAAACAATCAGTGTTATACAAATAAGTAGCTAAGAAAATATTGGTCATTTTCTTCACATTTACTCGATCAGTCATGTCATTTGGTACAAGGAATTTCCATTTATTCCAAAAATATTTTAGCACCTAGAATATGCCAGGCACTGAACCCCACATCTAGTGGATGTGGCATTAGCATTGTCAGGTCAACTTGCTTAAGCACATCCTAGCAAACTGAGGATGTCAGAAGTGTTTACAACCTACCCGCAATACGGCTGAAGAGAAACTTTAGCAATCCAAACACCATTTTGGCCTCTTCAAAATCCAGTAACTTCATAAAGGAATGGATCTAGCTTATAGTCAACATAATACTGCTTCCCTATAGATAATTTGCTGTTATAGAAAGTTGAGTCATTAGTCTTTGGGATATGTCCTGAAGTGTGCACATTGTGCTTAATGCTGTCACAAGTAGCACTAATTTGTCACAAAAATATCAAACATTTTCAAAAGAGGTGAGATGCTTTCCCCCATGCCTTAAGCTTTGAGGCAACAAGAATTTGCATGGTAGGTTGCATTTTCTTCTTGGTCAGAGCATTAGGATGCCACCAGTTAATCAGCCAGCTAGCCCTCTTCTTGGGTTACCCTATGTTGTCTTTTACATGTGTTTCATTTGCTCTTAGGTTATTCTGGCTTCTGATAAGTGAATTTGATTCAAAATACCCAGAAAAAGTGCAAACAATCCGCTGGCACTCTCAACAAGAGACACAGTCCCTTGAGTTTCAAAATGCAGGATACCCGATAGCTCATGGAAAAGCGCAATTAGGGATTGGTGGAAGTACATTGGCTTAATAAGCATCAGTCATTACTGTAGCATGGGGAGATTGTCCAACTAGGTGATGTGAGGTAGCTGGAAGATACATGCCAGTCAGCTTCAGAGCATGTGAACAAAGTGAGGATTGACCTCCAGTGTCCCATCCCAGGACCCCATCTCCTGAGGGACTGTACTGTATCTTCTGATGTCCATATCATCACTTCTAGGAATGTCACCTCCGTGGGAAGTGAGTGCAGTGAGCTCAACGGCAGGTGTTTGAACTTCACACCCTCCAAGGTAGTAAGTTTCCTGTGAGAAACTTACAAAGAAAGCACTGTATTGAATTCAACACTGAAGTGATAATCTACCATTACCAAGCATAATTTATCACCGGTAATTACATTAAGATAGAAATTATAGGATGGTCTAGGTATGTACTGAAGAGGTACTTGATAAAAAAAATCTTACTCCTATTAATTTTAAGATCTCTAAAAATTAGGAATAGATTTTTCTATAATGATGAATGCCTATCTGAAACCAAAAGGTAATATATTCAGTAGTAAAATTTTATTAGCATTTTTAAGTTAGAATAAAGCAAGGATGCCTATTATAATCAAAATCCATTTATTCATCCAAAAGTATATTAAATTCATACATTTTTCTTGTCACTGTGAGCATAGCAATGAACAAAATAAAGTATTGTATTAAAAGTTCTAACAAGAGTTATTGGAAAAGAAACTTACATGCAAGTGTTCCTATTTATGTAGTAAAATCAGATAAAGTAACAAAATTGATACCTGAGATTAAAAGCACAGATGTCCCAAATTGATGGCAGGAAATTCATAAGTCAGAGAGATAAAATATCGAGTTACCTTACCAAGGAATATGCAACACAAATATGAATGAAGCTAAAAGATTTAAAGATCTCAAAGAATCTTACTAAACAGAGAAGCATACTAACTAAAAAAGGATACAACGGTAATTCCTTCCAAAATAACATAGCTTAAATGCAATTTCGATTAAAATAGCAATAATTTTAACTTGACAGCAGTGATTCTAAATTTAATCTGGAAATAAGAGACAAGACTAGCCAAGAAATTATGAAAATGGTAAAGCAGGTCTTTCTTTACTAGATATTTAAAAATATTCAGAAATATAGTAGTGACTTTTTAAAAAGTAGTTTCTAGAGGACATAGACAATAGAACTACAGGCTTATAGGACAAGGAATAAGATCCAGTACAAATGAAAACATTCACCTAGAGCCTAACCTTTAGATTAAAAAATTTAAAGAAAAAAAAAAAAAGGTTTGGAGATACTTTTCTAAAATCTGGGTTTGGAAACGCTTTCTAAGTATGAAGTCATAAAAGTAGTCGGGAAAAGATGAATAGATGGGTAAAAATATTTAAAATTTAGCAAGTCAAATTAATTACATCTATATAGTACAGCTTTATTAAAGAAGTAAGAGTCATTATGTTCCTGAACCTGCCCTTCTCCATTCAGCTCTTCCCAGCTTCCCTAACCACTGCTAGGAAGAGCCAGCAACACTTTAGTCCGGGTTAGGGTTCCAGCTTAAAGAAAAATCAGACATTCATAAAATAACTTTCACACCTTACCAACAGCTTGAAATAAACCCTATTACAGGGTTTATGAAGACACTATTTATGCCCACAAGTGTTGAATTAAAAAAGGAGCAGATCATAGCAAGATTTGTCATAAGTCTCAGTTTAGTTCATCTATAAACAGATTTTGCTAGACATTTTAGATGTTCTGTACAAATTGCTTGCTTTAATTTTGTGAGGAAGTTTCCAGGTTGGCAATGGGGTTTTAAATACTTGAATTCTAGGAAGGCAGCAGCATTTAACCTTTGTACTTTTTTAAAAAAAGCTAATTAGGAACATTAAATCCAAAAGGGCTGAATCTTTAAAATGTTGGCTTTGTAATGCTGATGGGAACAATTCAGCTCACCTGCTAATTTGAGTGTCAGCTCCTGATTAGTCATTGGAATGAGATATTCAAAGAAATTTTAAAAGATTAAAAAAAATAATTTAAGAGCACCACTAGCTTTAATATTAGGAACTTTATTGCTTGGAAAATTAAATCTGAACAGAAGTATTTTAGATTCTCTTATCACTCTTGGCTAAGAGCTTTCTTAATTTATTAGGCACTTGATCAGTTGGTAAACTTTTGGGACAATTCCTAGTTGGGATGTCAGCTGGGGTTCCAGAGCCTGATCAGTCTCTCTGCGGGTTCCCTGGCACCCTGTGGTCTCTCACCACAAACAGATGAGTTCACCGAGCCAGAAGAACACTAAAGGTATTTCTACCTCCAGAGGTGATTCCAGACTAGGGGCACCTGTAAAGCAAAATTTCATTGAAAATTCTCCTTTTCTTCAGCTGTGCCCTTGACCTCATCAAATAAGTTAAAGTACCACCTGACCCTGAATTTTTTTCCTTAAACGAGCTCAGGATTCTATGAAGTCCCATCAAAATACAGGGAGACCCAGCTACCTATGACTCATTCAGCATTTCCATTTGGATTCCATTCTTTCAAATACCGATTGTGCAAAGCATATTTCCAGATAATTTAATCCTTGAATACAATTTTCCCCCCATTCAACATATGTTTGAGGGCCTACCTTGTAGCTGGCACTGATGAGAAAACAGACTCAGGTCTTAATGTTTAGTAGGAGATGCAGATGTGTAAGAGTAGATTAAATAACATGTTACGGGTGCCAAGAGAGAAGCCCACGGTGGGGGAAGTGGGCCCACAAAGGTGGCATGGTGGCCAGAGATGAATCACACCTTTAGAGGCGGGTGGTGTGTCTGTAAGTGAATGAGGTTGCAGAAGTAGAATGGAAGAGAAGACGATCCAGACGATGGTAGCTGGTCTTCAGAGATAGCCACAGTCAACTGCTTTCCTCCTTGAATATGTTCCTCATATCAAGAAGTGAGGTCTAATTCCCCTTCCCTTGAATATGGGTTGGTCATAGTGACTTACTTCTAAATGATAGAACATGGTACAATGTGTGACTTCTGAGCTTTGGTTAGAAAAAGCCATGCCACTTCTATTCTGTTCGGGATGCTTACTCTTGGGAGGCCCAGGTCACAAGAGGCCTGCATGGAGAGGAACCATGCAGGCTCTGAGCACCCAGCTGAGCTCCCAGTCCACAGCCAGCATTGATCACATGTGATGAACCCTTGGAGAGGACTCCAGCCCCACCCCTACCTGGCTGCAACCACAGGAGAGAACACCAGCAAGAGCCACCCCGCTGAGGAGGCAGTTCTTAAAACAACTGATTGTTGTTTTAAGCCACTAAGTTTGGGGCTGCTATGTTATACAGCAACAAGAAGACAGACAAAAGATGAAGCCTAAGTAACGGCACAGAGACACAAAACAGCCTTAGTTGGGGCCTTGCAGGTTCACTGTGATGGGGCAGAGGGGACTGAAGGAGCACATGGGAGACAAGAGGCTGCAGGATGGGACCATCATTAATGTTGTTTCAAGGGCGGTGGATTCCATCCTATGGGCAACAGGGAAGCCAATGAAGAGGTTTTAGAGGGGGAGAGGAGGTTAATGTCATCATATTTGAGAAAACTCTAGAATGTAGAGAATACTGCAGTCATCCCAGCAGGAGAGGGTAAGGCCCTCAACTAAATTGAGAGCAATGGAGATTCAGGGAAGACAGCAGATTTAAACATGCTAAGAATCAGTGGGATTTGGCGAATGCTAGGACTAAGGGGAAGGAAACACATACATTCTCTAAACTTCTGACTGAGAACCTATTAAGTGCCAGGCATGCTTCTGTGCCCTGAGGATGAAGCAGCCAGTGAGACAGTCTGGACTCTCATGAGCTTATATTCTAGTCAGAAACAGGCAATAAATGGGTTTAAGTGAGTTTAAGGCTCCCTTAATTTTCAGTTAGTGTCCTTCCTGCCAATCTGTCTTTTCATTTATCATGCAGTGTACAGGAAAAAATAGATAGTTTTCCAGAAAGCAAAATGAACTCCTTAATTTAATATTCTGAACATGACCCACTGAGACAGATGATCAGGGTGCTGGAGAGAGGTCAGGGCTTGCTCTTGCAGACAGAGAGTAACATGGAAATGCAGAGATTAAAGGAAGAGCTTGGGCTGGGGACTGTCTTTCGTCCCAGAGAACAGTGCCACAGAACAAAAAGGAAGCACAAAGGACACACTTCAGCCGGGGAGGAAGAGCAGCTCTCATTCGTTTTTCTAAAAACGTATATGCATTCGCAAGTCGGGTGTTTATTGAGCACCTCCTACGTGCCAGCCTCCGTTCCCAGTGTGGGGCATATGGCAGAGAAAGAGAGAAAGCCCCTCACTTCCCAGACCTTACATTCCATTACAAGGAGTCAGATAAGCAGCTAAAGAAACAAAATAGTGTTAACATATTAGGTTCCTAATGCTACTTTAACAAGTTACCAAAATTTAGTAGCTGAAAAAGTTACAGATTTATTATCTTACAGCTCTAAAGGTAAGATGTCTGAAAATGGCCCTTACAGGCTTACACTCCTAGTCAGGGTGTCGGCAAGGCTGGATTCCTTCTCGGAACGACAGGGGAGAACCCATTCCTTACCTCTCGCAGCTTGAGCCCCCTCCCAGCAGCTGCACCACTCTCACCTCCATGTCTATCTTCTCCTCTCCCAGAGGCTGGGCCGCCTGCCGCCCTTTTATAAACACGTTTGTGATTACATTAGGGCCCACCTGGATAGGCCAGGCTGACCTCCCCACGTGAGGATCCTTAACTTAATCACATCTCAAGACGCTTATGCCATAAACGGGAGTATTCTCACAGGTTCTGGGGATTGGGATGCAGGCCTCTTTGGGGGGCCATTGTTTAGCCCACCACCATGAAGTACTGATTGCTGTGAAGAGAAATAAGTCCAGGTAAGCAGAGAGGACATGTGACTGGGCAGAAGAGGAATAAGATATGAGGGCACATAGAGATCAGAGCACATGAGGCCTATCACCCATGGGAAGGACTTGGAATTTTATTCTCAGTGCATCGGGAAAATTTGGAGGGTTGATTTATTTGGGTGTGGCATGGTTTGACTTACAATTTTTTTAAAAATCTATACTTTTAACTTTCTTTACATGTAGTTTTTAAAAGGAATTTTGCCAAAGCTCTATCTACCACTATTACAAATTTCAGGAATGTATAATTCTCATGTGATGTGGGGTCCTGGTAAGTGGCTGTTGGACACTTGAAATGTGGCTGGTACTACCAAGGAAATGAGATTTTAATTTTAATTACTTTAAGTTTACATCAAAAAACTGAAGCGTGATTCAGTTTTCGGAAAACTTTTCAGCGTGTTCCAGACAACTTGGGTATATGAATCTACTTTTCAGATGCAAATTTTATGAAATCTAAATATAGATTCAGTATTTCTGTTGAAAAATTGGCATGTGAATTGAGATAAGCTACAAATAGAAAGTACCTGGATTTTGATGGCAATATGAAAAAGGAATACAAAATAGCCCATTGGTTTAAATAAAATATACTATTAAAATTCACCTTCTTTTTACTTTTTAAAATGTGGCTACTGGAAGATTTAAAACTGCATATGTGGGCACCAAGTAGCAAAAAAAAATCTTAAAAGAAGAATGAATTGGAGGACTCTCACTTCCTGACTTTAAAGCATATTACTTAGCTACAGCGGTTAAAAAAACCATCGTGGTACTAGCATTAGGACATACAGATTGACCAATGGAACCAAATCTAGAACTCAGAAATTGACCCTCACATCTACTGTCAAGTGATTTTTGACAAGGCTATCAAGCATATCTAGCTGGGCCGGAACTGTCTCTTCAACATATGGTACTAGGAAAACTGGATATCCATATCCAAAAGAAAGAAAGAAGACCCTTATCTTACACCTTATGCAAAGATTAACTCAAAATGGATCAAGGACCTAAATATAAAAACAACAACCATAAAACTCCTAGAAGAAAATGTAGGAAAACATCTTCAAGATCTTGTGGTAGGCAGTAGTTTCTTAAACCTTACACCCAAAGCACGAGCAACAAAAGAAAAAAATAGATAAATGAGACCTCCTCAAAATTCAACACTTTTGTACCTCAAAGCACTTTGTCAAAAGGGTGAAAAGGTAGCTGACTCCATGGGAGAAAATATTTGGCAATCACATATCTGATAAGTGTTTAATATCCATGATATATAAGGAGATCATATAACTCTACAATAAAAAGACAAATTATCCAATTAAAAAGTGGGCGACAGACTTGAAAAGACAACTGGCCAAAGAAGAAACACAAAAGGCAAATAATCACATGAAAAAATATTCACTAGCAATTAGGGAAATGCAAATCAAAACTGCAATGAGATATCATTTCACACCTATTAGATTGGCCGCTATTAAAAAGTTGGAAAACTGCAAATGTTGGAGAGGATGTGGAGAGATAGAAACACTTGGGGCCGGCTCGATAGTCCAGTGGATAGGGCACCGGCATACCACATGGGAGGCCCCGGGTTCGGTTCCCGGGGACCTCTCCTAGCGGGCAGACCGCCTTGAGAATGGCAAGCCGCCATGGGCGGGCCAGAGCCGCCGTGGGCAGGGCAAAAAGCTGCCACGGACAGGGCAAAAGCCGCCACGGGCAGGGCAGGTCGCCCACGAATGGAGCGCAGCC
>PVKH010000941.1:0-27396 GCA_004027955.1 Chaetophractus vellerosus | reverse complement strand
TATATATTTTTAATGCTATTAGCTTATAATCAGAAAATGCAGGCTGCAAAACTCTACTCTTTAATATCCGTTAATGTTTTCCTTAGGGCCAAGTAACTCATTGCATTTTGTGTAAATGTCCCATGGTCTAAGAAAAATATGTGTATTTTATTTTTGAAAGATGCAACATTTTCTACACATACAAATGTGTTGATTCTTCACTTTCTTATATCCTTACTTGTATTTTAGCTTTTAGATGAATCATATTTAGAGAATTGAAGTCTTCATATATAATTGTATATTTTTCATGTTTTGTGTATTTCAAATAGCTTTTGGTTTCTACATTTAGCAGTAATTTTTATATTATGTTTTCACTGTGATATCTCCCACATATAATTATATATTTCATTACATAATATACCCAAATTAATTTCTACTTTTTGGGTATTAATATGTCGACTGCTACTTCTACTTTATATGCAATTCCTAGTTTCTCTTTGCCCACTCCTTTATTTTCACTTTTAAAAACACATTATTTTTAATGTTTCTTCAAATAGCTTAAAGAACTAATGTTATTTTTTTTAATCCATTCTGACCATGGTAGAATCCATTTACATTTAGTGTAAAGAAAGCTCTATCTGATTTAAGCTTTCTATTCTGTTATCATGTTTTATGTTTTTATATTATTACTTGTTCAATTATTCAATTTTCCCATTGTTAATTTAGGAGTTCATTTACTTGCCCTTTCTTAGGGATCATAATCAAACATATCTTACTCTATTTCATATCAAAATAAGATACCAATTTTTTTGTTTCACCTAATACCAAGTTCTCTTACTGTTTTTCCCCATCTTAATAAGGTTAAATCTTTAGAATAATCTCCATTTCACACCTTCTTTCTTTTCCCTCACCCACTAGGTAGAATTTAGGAACACATTTACTAATCTCTCCTTGCTCAATTCTTAGGTTTAAGATATCCTTGTATTTTGTCTCTTCCTTAGCAGTGATTGCCATGTAACATTCATGTTACATATCATGCTAGCAAGGGATCTAGCATTATCCATTTATATTTAATTATATATTATATAGAATGGATGAGATACACAGAATTAATTATCTATCCATCTATCAAATAATCATAGGATGCCCTTTACATGTGACTGTTTTAGGCACTGGAATCCAAAAGAAACATGTTTGCCTTCATGGAACCTACATTCTAGTAAGCTTTCTACTGTTTCTCCTGAACTTTCTCCATCTTAAATCCTCTGTTCTGTCTAATTAGTATTGGATTATAATATTCTCTCAAGTATTTTCCTTCAATTAGATAAGTGGGCAATAATTTCCTTGAATTCTTTCAATCATTTTGGTGAATAATATCATGGAGCACAGTCTTTTTTTCAGAAAGCTGTTGGTGCTATTTCACCATATTCTAGCTTTCCACCAGAAAAATCTGGTGCCAACCTGGCATTTTATTATTTGCAGATAACTTGAATAAATATATAAAAGGCAGAAACAGGAGAACTCACTGATAGTTGGATGAGAATGTGGAAGGGCATGAATAAAGAATGGTACCTAGTTATGTGGCTTAGGCAAATGGTTGCTGCTATAATTTAGTAAGAAGGGACTCACAGTTGGGGAAGCAGGGTTAGGTGGAGAAGGAAAAGGAATTAATTCAAATCAGAAAACTGGTATAGAACCAAAACAGGACTGATATAAAAAATGGGAATATTTTAAGTGTTTTCTGTCACTAGTTCTAATTATTGTGAGGAAATAGCAAGCAAAATAGATACTCTTCTTTTTCTAGAGAAGCCTGAAACTTGAGACCATTGCAACAAGAGAAAGATATGAAAAGTCTCAGTCATTGGGGTTGGAAGTAAACGTTTCTAAATTAGGAAATAAAAAATAACTCCACAAGCTTTTGATCCTCGGTTTCTTCATACATCAAATGGTTGTGATACTCCTCTTAATATGGGCTTACAAGGCAGTAAGTAAACCTATTGTAAAATGGCTCCAACCATTTGTTTGTTTGTTGGTTGGTTGGTTTGTTTTTTAACACCACATGTTTTAATTCAGAAACCGTACATTTTGGTATTGATCATCGGAGTACTTTGACATGTTAAGCACTAATAATTGTTAGGTATTCATGTTCATGCCAGTGATCTAATATCAAGTCTAAGAGATACTGGATTTAACATACAAATAATTTTAGACTAGTCATTGTTATTGGATGCTGTCATACTAGCAAAAACTTAATTGATGTAAAATACTAAAAACCATGCACAATTGACCTCTTGGATCACAATAATACCATTGCAACCAGGGCAACGATTCATAATAAATATACTTAAAGTGGAAAAAAGCAACATTCTATTTAAAAATTTCCAAGGATAAATTTAAGTAAGCCATGCCAAAACAATGGATATCTTGCTGTTTTTGCTAGAAATCATAGTTGCATTGTGCTCCATTACTATTTGTACCTTGTTCTTATCTGCAAATACAATATCTTAATTTTCACTTTAAATACTGAGTCTTTGTCATTTGATTTCTGCAGAAGTTGGTGTCCAAATATAATTGGAAAAATTCCAAATTCTTGTTTTCCTTGAAAACCTGTGGAATGACTTTTATTTTCTTAACCCTGATAGTCTAAAGTTTAGAAGGTCTATCTTGTGCCTGAGGATAGCAATATAAAACATTTATATAGTACTTTATATTTCTAAGACTTATAAAATTATTAACTCAATTTTTGCAAAAATCCTTTGAGGTAGAATTTAATATCATATTTTTTTCAGATTAAAAAACTTTAAGCAGAGAGAGCTTAAATAACTTGGCCAAAACCACAGAGCTGTTTTTTGTTGTTACATATCCCTCCCCCCTCTGCCTGCTTTTGCTGTGTGCCCACCTTCCATGTTCTTCTATGTCTGTTCCTGTCTCCCCTGCCGCGGAAAGGAGCCAACGCGCCCCAGCACTCACTGGCTGAGTCAGCCCACTGCCCAGTCGGCTCCGTGGGCGGCTCTGCCTCCGTTCACAGGCGGTTCCCCGTTCCATTAGCAGGCGGTTTTGCTCCGTTCACAGGCGGCTCGCCCTGCCCTGCCCATGGCGGCTTTGCCCCACCCACCGTGGCCCTTGCCCTCCCAGGCGGTCTGCCCCCTGCCCCAGAGGCCCCCGGAACCGAACCCGGGGCCCCCCATGTGGTGCACTGGCGCCCCATCCACTGGGCTACAGCTGGCCCCAGCCACAGAGCTTTTATAGAACAAAGCCTGCATTTGAATCCACATAGTCTGGCTCCAGAATCCATTTATCTATTTGTTTAACTACTGTATATCCTACTTCGATAGGAAGAATTACTTCTTTAATGGCATACAATCTGATGATGGGTTTATTATAGCTTCATGAAAAGACATATAAATATACTTCTCTCATCCCCACCCTCAGAGGAGCACCTCAATGGAAGTATCTCCTAATCATTTTATTCTATCTATAGTTTAGATTATTGTAAAATAGCATCTTACCCATAACAACTCCTCAATTAATTAATGAATAGCCTTCTCAAGGATGAAGTAGATGCAGTACTCTCCTCATGGAGCAAATCCATAGAAATTAAAGCAATGGCATAATAAGAACCACCTTCAAAAACAAGAAGTCCACTCCTCAAAAATTCTAAGACATCTTAAGGATCAGAAATCTCTGAAAAACAGACAGACAAAGAGCAGTAGAGAGAAACAACAGTCATTGTAAGAAGCTGTAGCCCAAAACAAGGATGGGAGCATTCCACCACAGCAAAAGAAAACAGAAAGAATAAATAAATGTTTGAGGAGACTCAATACAATAATTGAGATCTAGGAAATGGAAAAACATATCAAGACATAGAGTTCCTTGAGCAATATACAGAGAAATTTAAATAAAGAATAACGATTATTTGTAGAGCGATTAGGGAGAATAACATATTAGTGGATCATGAACACATTCTTATAAGAAATTGAATTATTGAAAATGAAAAACATTATTGAATTAAAGCTAAGTGTGAAAATAAAAAAATCATATATAACATAATTACAATATGATACACTGCCAGTGAAAATATAAGTGAGCTGGTTGCTCAAAGCAAGTTTCTTCCACATCCCTCCCCCCCAATGCTGCCTAAAGAGGAGGAAGACAAAGGATCAAAGAGATGAAGAAAATGAAAGAAACATGAAGATATGTGATGAAAAGATCTAGAAGTCACAACAATCATCAATAGTAGTGGCAAGTGAGGAATGAATAGTCTAGAAGGAAGAAACTATTTAAAAACAATCATCAAAAATTTCCTAGATCTGAGGAAATACATCATTCTGCATCTTGAAATTATCAACAAATCTTTCTAGATTTAAAGAACACCCACACTTGGTGAAATTTCTGAACATAAAGGATAAAGAAAGAAATCTAAAAGCTACCAGAGGGAGAGTTAGATTATCTACAAAGGAATGACATTCAGATTGATAGCATACTTTTATTAACAATATTGAATGAAAAAAAATAAGGCAATATATTTGAGTTGCTTAGAACAAAAAGTAACATCATAACTCTATACCTATTTAAACTATCATTCATGGTCAAGGATTAAATAAAGATATTTCAACATACAAGTATTCAGAAGGCTTACACCACACATAACATGTCTAAAACATCACTAGAAAATTTACCATAGCAGGAAAAATAAATAAATACAGGATAATTAATGGAATTCAAAAAGCAATAAAAAAGTATTAGAATAAAAGAATTAGGAGTATTATATGGTATAGAATTATTATTTTAAATTGAAATGTAAATTTTCATCATAGAATCAATCATAGAATCTAAATTACCTTTTGAGTAAAAGTTCATTCCTAAAATTTCAAAACACTTTATTTTTAACTTAAACTTAGAAGAAATATGAACTGTTTTAATTTGAGAAAATGATTATTGAACACTACCAATCAATTAATATTTGTTGCTAAATGAAGTAAATATCCAATTGATTTGGGAAAAATAGATGAAGAGTTCCATGGAATCTCCCCTAAGGGAGATTTGGTATAATTGAGACAAGCTATAAAAATGAATGTCCAAGACAATTGAACATAAGTGTTTTCACATATCTGAAAGTAAATCAAGTATTTAATATCCAGTATTATGGGAGTCGCACAGAAATTTCTTTAAGTTTGTATATTATTTGAGTGGAATTGCAAATAAAGGAAATTTTAAATATCAAGTTAAAAATAACAATGTGAAGTATTTTTCAAAGCAATAACAAGCGTAAATATCAAGTGGATAAGAGTTAGGGCTATTTAGGTCTCTATGAAGGATAACTAAGAGAAGCTCAGTTATCAGGGGAGGCTTTAGAGAGGGCAATGCAACTCAATGTGGACCCTGAAGAGTAGTTAGAAATTGGTCTGTTTAAGGAAGACATTCCAGATGGAGAAAATGCACAGAAAATGTGTTCTTTGGACAATAATGGGAGAACTTTTTAGCTGTTAGGGATGGTCCATGCTAAGGAATAATGCAAAGTAAGTTCAGAAATGTCCATCAGAAAAAAAATCCCCAATGACAAAAATGTTGGATAAATGAATGAACAAGTAAGAGAATGAACAAATTCCAATGAGTTTCCTGTTTTTAAGAAGCTCCTCATGTAGGGGCAGAGAGATAGAGGATATGTATAAACAAATATGTATGTAAAGAGTTATAATGACTGAATATTTGAAGGGATGCATGTGAGTCTACCAAATGGAAATCATCTTTGAAAGCATAAATGCGAGAAAAAGTATAAAAAATACAAGACACTGCAAAGAGTTCAGCAAGGCTTGAGTAGTACAGGGGATGTTTGGCAAAAGATGGTGAATAAAAAAGAGAAATCTAAGAAGTGTTTAAAAATTTTGTGACAAAAATAATTAGGCCCAACTTGCAAACTTGTTTACCACAGTCTCTGTTTCTGTCACTTGCCTATTGGGAAACTCTTGGATGACTGTACTGGGAAATCCTGGATATACACTATGGCAAAATAATGGCTTCCCAAAGATGCTTATATCCTAACCCCCAAACTTGTGAAGGTATTAGGTTACATGGCAAAGCGGAATTAAACTTGCAGCTGGAATTAATCAGCTGACTTTGAAATGGGGAGATTATCCTGATTGTCTGGGTAGGCCCCACATAATCGCAAGGATCCTTATAAGAGGGAGAGAGAGGCAGGAAAGAGCCAGAGCGATGCCATCTGAGAAAGACTCAACAGGCCATTGTTGGCTTTAAAGATGGTAGGAGCAATGAAGCTAAAAATGCAGGCAACCCCAGAAGCCAGAAAAGCCAAGAAAACAGATTTTCCTCTAGAATCTCCAGAAAGGAACACAGTCCTGTTGACTCATTTATTTTAGTCTAGTAAGACCCATTTGTACTTCTGATTTCCATAACTGTAACAGCATAAATTTGTGTTCTTTTAAACTACTAAGTCTGTGGTAATTTCTTACAACATCAATAGGAAACTTACATAGATACCATGTAATATTATTTGCTCACTGCTTTCCAAATAATGTTTGAAAGCAATAACGCTAATATTAGCACTAATAAGAATTGTTATCAATACAACTAACATTTGTTAAGCCAAGCACTAGGATCATATTTTCATATAAATACTGAAATCAAATGCATTCAAGCCAGCTTTTGGCTCCTGCTGTGTTTTTTATAAAGGCTGTTTATGAGAAACTTCATAGCTTGCATAGATAGCCTTATCAAGTTTATAACCAGAAAATCCAGGTCAATCAACCCTGCAGAGAGAGGATCCATGGGGTGTATGGGATAAGCACCCACTTTCCATTTTAACTGATCAGGTAGGTTCTGAAGACATTTGTAACTGCCATGGGTTGAATTGTGTCCTCAAAAGAGATATGCCCAATTCCTAAACCTGGTACCTGTGAATATGATCTTATTTAGAATTAGAGTCTTTGCAAATGCAATTAAACTAAGGATCCTGAGATGAGATCCTCTTGGATTAAGATAGACCTTAAATTCAATGACTGGTATCCTTAAAAGAGAAAGAAAAGGAAGAATTGAGGCACACAAACACAGAGGAGAGACACAGAGAGAAGAAAGACATGTAAAGATGAAGAAAGAAATTAGAGTTATGTAGCCCCAAGCCAAGGAACACCAAGGATTCCCAGTACCCACCAGAAGCTAGGAGAGACACAAGGAGGGATTCTCCCTCAGAGCCTCCTGAAGAACTAACCCTGGTAACACCTTGAGTCTGGACTTCTGACTTCAATTGGAGAATAAAATTCTGTTGTTTTTAAGCACCCACTTTGTAGTAATTTTTCATGGCAGTCCCAGGAAATTAATACAGTACCTCATTAACCAACCCCCTCTACCATGCCTACCTCTGAATTCTGAACAAATTGAGACATTCTGGCAGGACACAAAGAAGCCCCTTTTCCTGTGTGTCCTCCTGCAGCTCTTGATTTCTCCTATTTATTCTAGATTTAAGGAGCAAAAAGGATTCCTATCACTTCCTGCTGCATTGCTTTGCTCCCTTACTTTCTCTAGGTACTTGAAAGTAGATGAATTTACACTGGTATTCGTAGTGAAAGTTGTTTCTCCTTAAGGGAGTACTGTGTTTCCTTTAAAAGAACTAGGTCTAAGGCAAACACATTGAAATATTTCTACAAATAAGTGGAGTTGATCAATTAGACAACTTCAGTAAAGCCTTAGTGAGAAATTTGCTGGTTCCCCATAACTGTAAGATCTAGAGCAGGGGTCTGCAAACTAGTTCTGTGAAAGAACAGGTAGTAAATATTTTAAGTTTCATAACTACTCAATTCTGCTCCTATATGATGAAAGCAGTCATAGACAATAGACAATAAGTAAACACTGAACATGGCCATGTTCCAACAAACCCTTATGTACAAAAGCGAGCACGGATGAATTTGAACCATAGGCAGTAAGTTTGTCCCTGATCTAGAGCCCTGATTATTACCCACAAATTCATAAAGAACATGACCTTTCATTTACCTGTTGATGTTATAATGGTCAAGAACTACATTGTTTTCTTTTTTTTCCTCTCTCAGGGAAAGAAAATAATTTCAAAATCTTTTTGCATAAGGAGCCCATTCATTTCAACTTAACACCAGTTTTCATAAGACAAAAGGTTTGCTTATTTTCATTAATAAATTATAAAAGATATCAAAGACTTAGGAACAAGAGCAACCAATAGCATCCCTAAAGACATGTTTATCTGAGGCTAAGCAGCTTTAAATGTGAACTAAAATCTTGATTTAAGAAAAGTGCCTTTGTAGAAGAAAATGGAAGATGGATCCATATAAATAAAATGCTAAAGCATCAGCATAATGCTTGTGCAATAAAGAATGTTAAATCATTCTTCATATATTAGTCAACATACATCTAAAAGAACAGCAAATATTGCCTAGGTAGTGCTACAAAGCAGTAATCATAGTTATATCCCTTGGACTTAGAGATGTGCCATTTTGTTTTGTCAGTGGATAGGTGAGATTTCTCTGGTTCTGCCTTCATAGTATCTATACTAGTCACTGCTCCACTATTTATACCACAGCTTTCCAACATCATGCCTTTTATTGATTTCTTAAATGGACTCTTCCCAAAGAGTCTATTTGGTTTCTCTATACACAATTTCTTTCCCCTCTAAAGACGTTATTCCCAGATTTTTCTACATGAAAAATATCCCTGATCATGCCATAAAAAAATCCCTTAACAGCTATTTGGTTTTTTTTTTCTAACTTTAGGTCCAAATTCCTGAATGATAATTTCAATACCCTAAAAATTTTGTTCTCTATTTACTTTCTCTACTGATAATTTAATGCAAACTATGCTTCCACCAAACTGAAATGCAGGCATGCTCCTTATATGCTTTTTACTTCCAACACTTTAAATGAGTTCCATTGCTCACATCATTTCCCCTACATTTTCACAAGCACAGTTTGTACTTCTGTCCCCAGCATCAGGGTGTCAGCTTCTCCATGACCCATCCCTTATTCCCCAGCTGGAAATACTGTCTCTCCTTGGAGATACCAATTTATTTATGGAGAGCAGAAGAAAGCCATTGATATTTGTTGTATCCCTACTATAAGTTAGAAGTATGTTTGAGGCTATACTTAGAGTATTTTATTAATGCAAACTAAAGGAGATAATCATTTTCTCATTTCACAGATGAAGAAACTGAGTCTAGTAGAAGTTAAAAATCCAGTCAAAGTTAATCAACCTCACAAATGGTGGAAGTGACCAAATTTCCAAAAGAGCTAGACCTACATTCTTTTTTCTTTTTATTGGTAAAATTGTAAGATTAAAGAAAAATCATGCAGAAAATACAGAGTTCTCATATAATCCTCTTTACAGTGTTTCCTTTTAATAACACTTTGCATTAGTGTGATAACTTTGTTACAAATGTTGAAACACTATCATTATAATTGTACTATTAACTATGGTTCATAGTTTACATTAGGGTTCACTGTTGATGTTATAAAGTCTTAGTTTATTTTTTAAATGTTTACGTTCGTAGCATATAGACAGACTAAAAATTTCCCCTTTTAACCACATTAACCATATATTTAACTCAGAGGTCTTAATTATATTCACAATATGTACTAACATCACCACTATCCATTACCAAAAGTTTTCCATAACCCTGAATTGAAATTCTATACCAATTAACCATTAACTCCCCATTCCCAACCCCCCACCCTGGGCCCTGCAACCAATATTCTATTTCCTAACTCTAAGGAATTGCTTATTTTAAATATTTCTTTTCAGTGAGATCATACAATATCTGTCCTTTTGTGTCTGGCTTATTTCACTCATCATGACATCTTCAAGGTTCATGCATGTAGTCACATGTACCAGAGATTCATTCCTATTAATGGCTGAAAAATAATCCATTGTATGTATATACTACATTTTGTTTACCTATTCATCTGTTAAAGAAAACAGGGGTTGCTTCCATCTTTTGACAATTGTGAATAATGCCACAATGAATATCAGTGCACAATTATCTGTTCAGGCCTTCCTTGCTTTCAATCCTTTTGGGTTTATACCTAGAGGTGGGATTGCAAGGTCTTATGGTAATTCTATACTTAACCTTCTGAGGAACTGCCAAACTGTTTTCCTCAGTGCCTATACCATTTACATTGCCAACAACAATGAATGAGTGTTTCTATTTCTTGACCACAGCCTCCACAACACTCGTTTTTCTCTAATTTTTTTAGTATTAGCCAGTCTAGTGGATGTGAAATGGTATCTCACTGTGGTTTTGATTTGCAATTCTAATTTCAGTACTGCAATAAACAATCATTACTGCATACTTTTGAGGAAATGGAATCAGGTCTAGATAAAGTCATTTACTAACTATGTGATCTTAAACAAATTACTTAACTTCTCCAAATTAGCCCTGCCATCAATTAAATATTGATAATAATATATCTACTTGATAGAATAGTTGTGATAATTAAAAGGGATCATCCATAAGAAGCAGTTAATATATGTCATATTCAATAAATGCTAGCTATTTCTATCAGTATCATTGCTAGCTGCAATGTGGCAGAAATTGCACAAAGCACTCTTATATGAGTTGGGGGCACAGGTAGGAGTAAGGGTAGGATGGTCCCAGTAGTCCAGGAAGCAAGTGCAAAGCCATGGTGGAATGAAAAGCAAGACATGCTCTAGGAGTATCAAGTGATTTTGCATGACTAGTATATTAAGAGATACAGATAGAGTGCCTTCATGTGGACTCTTCTCAGCAGAATAGCTTTGTTTGGCCACCACAGCTTTAAAAGTGAATTTTTAAAGTGAAAGCATTCATGCTGGGGTTGGAGGGATGCATTATAAGTCTCCACAATCCCCAATCTTCCCCCTTGTCTTCCACAAACCTACCTAACAAACTTCTATCCCTAAGGTGGTGCTTCCTGGGACAGGAACAACAGCAAGTCCCTGAAAGATGAAAGTGTTGAGATAAGAAGGAGCCACCATCCTGTATCCTGTATCTTGCATATCATGTGAGGAGCTGACATAGTATCCTGAAACTGAAAGAGAATCTTTGAAGGATTTTAAATCGTTACACTTCATATGGAAGATCATCTTTTCTTAAAATGTCATTACTAATTAGTTTGGGGTCAGTCCCAAAGATATGTATGAAAATGTGTTCCTTTGTTATGCAATAGTGTGTTCATTTGTTTGACTTAAAGAAAGGACTAAGCAAATATTCTCGCTGACCTGATATTGTGATAATCAGGGTAGGCTAAGCATTCGCTACATTCGAAACCATGCATGTGTCCCCAGACCTAGTTTTTCTCCTTAGGTCTGGTTTTTAGAATGCTCGTTTATTAGTTGACCATCCTGTATGGGAAAAGACTATAATGTTGGGTATCTTTTGTCAACCTTAAGAGATATAGCAGGGAGACGGATGTGGCTCAGGTGGTTGGGTGTCCGTCTCCCATATGGAGGGACCTGGGTTCAATCCCAAAGATCTCCCTGTAAACATTAAAATATATACATATAGAAGGTGCGTGGGTTGCCAGGCCCCATGCATGGGTGCGCCGCCAGGCCCCACGAGCGGTGAGCCATCATCAGACACCGCAAGCCACACAGCAAGATGATGACATAACAGGAGAGTGACACAAGGGCGAGCCAAGACAAGACACACCAAAAAAAAACAGTAACTAAGACGGCACAGGCAGTAGGATGCCTCTCTCCCACATCGGAGATTCCGAGGATTGAATCCCAGTGAGGGCAGGAGGAGAAGGATGAGAAGAGAGGGCAGGAAATGGACACAGAGAGTTGCCCAGCGAATGGACACAGAAACAACAAAAACGGGGGTGGGGTTGGGGTGAAAAATGGATAAAAGTACATAAATAAATAAATAAATCCTTAAAAAATGTATAGGGGAGGAAGATACAGACTATAGTTAGAAATACTTTGACGATAACTCTTTCATGATTTGTTAACAAATGCTTCACAACAATGCAGGGTGGTTGGGTGGGGGAGGGGTGATGTATGGGAGCCCTGTATGATGTTATGCCTGTTTGTTTTGCAAGTTCACGATGTTTACTGAACACTTATAGTTTATGTGTGTTCATATATGAATGATATACTTCAATAACATTTTTTTTAAAGAAAGATCTAAATCAAGTGTTTGTATAAGTGTGAAGTATCCTTCTTATCTCCTACCCTACTTCAGAATCTCATAAAATGCTCTTGAAAATGTAGGTTCCTGATCCTCATCCTAGATTTCCTGATTAAAAATCTCTGGAGCTAAAAACGCAGAATTCTATTTGTTTGTTTCTTTCTTTTTTTTTTGTTACTTTCCAAAAACTTAGCTATGGACATCCCACAACCTTACCTAACTCACTTTCCAAGGAAATATAAAGGTTTCTCCAGTAAACATTTCTCCTGGGGTAGCCGTTTCTTCTGAGTAATTTTTGGCCATGCTCACCAGGTTTATTACATGGAATTCTTTTTTTGTTGTTGTTGTTCTTTTCTAAATGTTTGCAATTTTGTTTAGATTTTCTCTTTAATACAAGATTTACAGAGAAGATTTTAAAATTTCCTATATGGATGTAATTTTGTTTAATGTTTCTTCTCTTTTTATTGTTAATTCTGATCTCAATGATTTTTGGTTACAGAATGGTAGTAAAATGATTTCTGTGTCTTTTTATTGAATGTATTAAGATTTTGTCTATGGTCTAATATGTAGTGAATTTTTAAAGTATTCGTAGGCATTTTAAAGGAATATGCTTTTCCAATTTGTTTTTTAAGCTTTTGTATTTTAATTTAAACTCTATATATTAATAATCAATTTCATCCACTTTGAAAAGTTCTTTGAAAGTTGTACTAATTTCCCTTTATCACTGTGGATTTACACATGTTTATTTTTTTCTAACCTTTTTTGGATTTAGGTGATCTGATGCTGGGCTATAAAATATATATGTATTCATGACTTCATGGATTGAACATATTATTATCCTAACACATCTCTACTTGTTCTGCTTTATTTTTAATTCAATTTTTATTAGAAAAGTTGTAGGTTTATATAAATATCATGCAGAACATAACAGATATCCAATATGTGCACTTTGACGCACAATTTCCTGTTATTAAAAATTGGCCTTAGTATCGTACCTTTGTTATCATTGATGAAACAATATTACTAGAATTATGCTATTAACTATAGTCCATAGTTTAAGGCTCAATATTTGGTTTGTACAATCTTATGCTGTCATTTAAAGATTTTTTTATTCTATTAATTATATACAGCATAAAATTTCCCATTTTAACCACATTCAAATATAGAATTCTGTAGTATGGATTACATTCACAATATTGTGCTACTATCACCACCATCCAGTACCAAAATTTTCCATCCCCCCAAACAGAAATTCTGTACCAATTAAACATTAACTTCCTATTTCCTTCCTACCCTTGCCCCTAGTTACCTGTTTTCTAGTTTCTGACTCTATGAAATGGCTTATTCTGATTATTTCATAACAGTAAGGTCATACAAAATCCATCATTTTGCATCTGTCTTATTCACTCCCAATGATGTCTTCAAAGTTCATCCAAGTTTTCACATGTATCTGAACTTCATTCTCTTATGACTAAGTAATATTCCATAGGATGTATATATTAAATTTTGTTTATCAGTTCATATGTTGATGGAAACTTGAGTTGTTTCAATGTTTTGGCAATTGTGGATAATGCCTCTATGAACACATTATCCAAATATCTGTTCAGACCCTGCTTTCAATCCTGTTGGAGTTTTACCTAGAAATATAAATCAGGTCATGTGGTGATTCTATACCTAACCTTCTGAGAAAGTGCCAAACTGTTTTCTACACTACCTATACCATATACATTACCATTGTCATTGAATGTGTGTTCCTCTGCCACACTTGATATTTCCTATTTTTTAATAGTAGACATTCTAGTGGGTGTGAAATGGTATCTCATTGTGATTTTGATTTGCATTTCCATTATGGCTAATGATATTGGGCATCTTTTCATGCACTTATTGGTCATTTGTACATCTTGTAGAAAGATGTTGATAGTTTGAAATTATTTTATGAATCCCAAAAAGAGAAAGATAATTCTTGTTAACTAGCTTCATTCCGTGTGTGGAACCACTTCAAATTGGACTACATCAGTGAGGTGTGCCACAGGTTGAGTCTCTGCCCTCTTGCTGGGTCTCATATAAATGGAGACACACAGGAAAAGGGAGCTCCACTATGTTTGATCCTGCCATGTGTGAGAAAGAGAAGCTCAAAGAACTGAGGCTCATGGAGTGATGAACTGTATGCAGAATAGCTTGCAGCTGAACTTGGGAAGAAAGCAGGGCGGCTGAGTCTGAGAGAGGAAGCCTGGTAAGAGACAAGCCATATACCTGGTTGCTGACAGCTAAGCCCTGGGAGATGGTACAGTCTGGAGGGGAAGGCAGAGACTTAGGCAAAGATCACCTGCCATCTTGTGTCACCACGTGGTAGTTGACTTTAGTGAGAAAGCACCTCTTATGGTGGATTGAGTTGGACTTTTAATGGCCTTGGAACTGTAAACTCTTACCCCAAATAAATCCCCTTTATAAAATGCATTTCTGGTACTTTGCATTGGTGATTACTTGGCAAACTAAAACAAAGATCTATTGAAATATTTTGCCCAATTTTTTAATTGGATTGTCTTTTTATTGTTGAGTTGTCAGATTTGTTATATATATTCTGGATATTTAAACCCTTCTAAGATATGTGGTTTCCAAATATTTTCTTATGTTCTACAAGATGTCCTTTTGTTCCTTTGATGCACAAAATTTTTTAATTTTAATGAAGTCCCATTTATATTTATTTTTAATCTTGTTGCTCATTCTTTTGATATAATGTTTAAGAAACCGTTGCCTAACACAAGGTTGCAATGATACCTGCCTTTGTTTTTTTTCTAAGAGTTGTATAATTTGGTTCTTATATTTGGGTCTTTGATCCATTTTGAGTTAATTTTTGTATATGGTATGATGTAAGGGTAACACCTTCATTTTTTGCATGTGAATATGCAGTTTTCCCAGTACCATTTTTTTTTTTAAGATACTATTCTTTCTACATTGAGTGGACTTTACAATTGTCAAAAATAATTTGGCCAGGGGAGTGGATATAGCTCAGTGGTTGAGCACCTGCTTCCCATGTACAAGGTCATGAGTTCAATTCCTGATCCCACCTTTAAAAAAATCAATTTGCCGTAGATGTGAGGGTTTATTTCTGAATTCTCAATTCAATTCCATTGGTCTTTATGTCTGTCCTTGAACTAGTACCACACTCTTTTCATTACTGTAGCTTTGTAATAAGTTTTAATATAGGAGAGTGTAAGTCCTCCAACTTTGTTCTTTTTCAAGATGGGTTTCATTAGCTATTCAGGATCCCTATCCTGTAAAATAAATTTAATGATTGGCTTTTCTAGTTCTGCAAAAAGGCTGTTGGGATTTTCATTGGGATTATGTAGAATCTGTAAATAATTTAGGATTGAACTGACATCTTAACAATATTTATTTTTCTAATTCATGAAAACAGAATGTCCTTTCATTTATTTAGGTCTTCTTTTATTTCCTTTAGCAATGTTTTGTAGTTTTCCATGTATAAATCTTTTACATCCTTGGCTAAATGTATTCCTAGCTATTTTATTCTTTTAATTGCTATTTAAAATGGCATTTATTCTTAATTTTCTCTTCAAATTGTTCATTACTTGTGTATAAAAACACTACTGATTTTTACATGTTTATTTGGTACCCTGACATTTTACCGAATTTCTTTTTATCAGTTTTTTTTGTGGATTTTTCAGAGTTGTTTATATATAGGATCATGTCATCTGAAAATGGGGAAAGTTTTACTACTTCCATTCTAATTAGGATGTCTTTTATTTCTTTTTGTTCTTGTCTAATTCCTCTGGCTATAACTTCCAATATAATGTTGAATAACAGTGGTGACAGTGTGGATCCTTGTCTTGTTTTTTATCTCAGAGGGAAAACTTTCAGTCTTTCACCATTGAGTATGGTGTTAGCTGTGGGTTTTTCATATATGACCTTTATCATGTTGAAGAAGTTTACTTGTATTCCTAGTTTTCTGAGAGTTTTTTTTTAAATAAAAAAGCGGTGCTGGGGGCCAGATCAATAGCCCAGTGGATAGGGCGCCGGCATACCACATGGGAGACCCCGGGTTCGATTCCCGGGGACCTCTCCTAGGGGGCAGACCGCCTTGAGAATGGCAAGCCGCCATGGGCGGGCCGGAGCCGCCGTGGGCAGGGCAAGAAGCTGCCACGGACATGGCAAGAGCCGCCACGGGCAGGGCAGGTCACCCGCGGATGGAGCGCAGCCAGCCACCCGCGAACTGAAAAGCCGGCCGTGAACGGACGTAGAGACCGCCCACAAGCGGGGAAAGCCGCGCCTGCGCAGTGACCACTCTCGGCGCGTCGCCGCAGCGGGGGGAAGAGGAGATATGTAATAAAATAAATAAATCTTTAAAAAAAAAAAAAAGCGGTGCTGGAATTTGTCAAAAGACTTTTCTGCAATAATTGAGATGATTATGTGTATTTTTTCTTTCATCCTATTAACGTAGTGTATTACATGAGCTGATTCTCTTGTATTGATCCACCCTTACATATCTGTGATAATTACAACTTGGTCACTCTGGATAATTCCTTTAATGTGCTGTTAGATTAAGTTTCTATTATTTTGCTGAGGGTTTTTGCAACTATATTAATAAAATAAAGGGATGTTTATCTGTAATTTTCTTTTCTTGTGGTACCTTTATCTGCCTTTGCTAGTAGGATTATGCATCCTCATAGAATTACTTAGTAAATATTCCTTCTTCTTCAAGGTTTTTGAACAGTTTAAGCAAGATTTACATTAATTCTCCATGGAATGTTTGGTAAAATTAGCCCATGAAGCCATTTGGCCCTTGGCTTTTCTTTTTTGGGAGATTTTAGGTTGCTGATTCAATGTCTTTACTTATTATTGGTCTGTTGAGGTCTTCTATTTCATCTTCAGTCAATGAAGGCAGTTTGTGTGTTTCTAGGAATTTTTCCATTTCATCTAGATTATCTAATTTGTTGGCATACAGTTGTTCATACAATCCTCTTATAGTCCTTTTTATTTCTGTAGGTCAGTAGTAATGTCTCCCCTTTCATCTCTGATTTTAGTTATTTTTATCTCTATTTTCTAGTTAAAGTTTTGTCAATTTCATTGATCTTTTCAAAGAATCAACATATGGTTTCTTTAAATCTCTTAATTGTATATATTTTTTACTATTATTCCCTATTTCATTTATCTCCACTCTAATCTTTGCTTTGCTATTCATTTCCTTTGGCTCATTTTGGATTTAGTTTTCTCTTCTTTTTTTACAACCTACAGTTTTTAGGTTAAGTTTCTGTTTTGAAAAAATTATTCTTTTTAATATTAGCATTTAGAGCTACAAATTTCCCTCTCAACAGTAATTTTGCTGCATCCCATAAACTTTGGTATATTAGTTTTCTCCTTCATTTTTCTCAAGATATTTCCTAATGTCACTAGTAGCTTCTTCCTTGATTCACTTGTCATTTATGATTCCATTGTTTATTTTACACATATTTGTGAATTTTCTAGATATCCTTTTCTTATTAATTTTCTAGATTCATTCGATTGTGTTCAGAGGAGATACATTGTATGATTTAAACATTTTTAAAAATTTATTGAGAATTGTTTTGTGACCCCACATATGGTCTATCATGGAGAAATATACATATGCACTAGAGAAAAATGTTTATTCTGTTGCTGTTCTGTGAATTGTCATTTATTTTGTTAAGTCTAGTTGGTTTAGAGTAGGCATTCTTAAACTTTTTTGTTCCATGGACCACTTTGCCAGTCAGCTGAAAACCACAGACCCCTTACTAAGTCCACACTATACTGTGTATTACTTAATAAATATATCACACCCACACCAACACGTCCCCACAAGAATAATGGTTTTTTGAATTTCAATTCAAGCTCATGGACCTCTTGTTAAGAACCCCTGGTTTAGAGTGTTGTTCAAGTCTTCTACTTCCTTACTGAGCTTCTGTTTAGATGTTCTTATTCATTTTTGGAAGTGATATAGTGAAGTTTCCTATTATAATGTAGAACTGTCTTTCTCTGTTCAAATCTGTCAATATTTGTTTCATGTATTTGGGACTCTGCTGTTACAAGCATATATATTTATATTTGTTATGTCTCTTTGTTGAATTGACCCCTTTATCATTATATGGTGAACTTTGTTGTCCCTACTAACAGACTTTTACTTAAAGTGTATTTTATCTGATATTAGCTAATCTACCCCAGCTCTTTTGGTTATTATTTGTTTGATGTATTTTCCTTTTCTTTAACTTTCAACCTACTTGTGTTTCTGGATTTAAAGTGTGTCTCTTCTATACAGCAAATAGTTGGATCATGCTATTTTACCCATTCTGCCAACCTCTGCCTGTTGAGTGAAGAGTTTAGTCCTTTTACATTTAAAGTAACTCCTGACAATGCAGAACATTCACCTGCCATTTTCATATTTGGTCTTTGTAAGTCTTACAAAATTTTTCCTCAATTCATCCATTATTGCCAACTTTCATATTTATTTGATATTTTTATTGTACCATTTTGAGTCCCTTCTCATTTTTTTCTGTGAATATTTTCCAGATATTTTCTTTGTGGTTACCATGGGGCTTAAATTAACATCGTATCCACTGGATAACAATCATCTTTGATTTGATATCAACTTAACTTCAACAGCATATGTCCCCCTATCTTCTTTTTGTACTTGTTACAAAGTCTATCTTTTTACTTTGTATGTCCCAAACCACAGATTAATCATTACTTTTATGTATTTGCATTTTAGAACCTATAAGAAGTAAAACGTAGAGTTATATACCAAGAAATACAATACAATTTTACAGGCATTTGTAATTACCCACAGGGTTACCTTTGCCAGAGGCCTTTATTCTTTATGCCACTTTGATACATTGTTTTTTTCCTTTTAGTATGAAGAACTCCCTTTAGCATTGCTTGTCGGATAGGTCTAGTGGTGACAGTCTTCCTCAACTATTGTTTATCTGGGAATGTCTTAATCTTGCCCTCATTTTTGAATGACACTCTTACTAGATATAAAACTCTTGGTTGACAATTGTTTTTTTCAGCACTTTAAATATTTCCAGCCACTACCATCTTTCTTCCATGATTTCTGATGTGAAATTGGCACTTACTCTCATTGAAATTTTCTTGTACATAAAGCATTGCTTTTCTCTTGCAGCTTTCAGAATTCTCCTCTTGTCTTTGCCATTCAGCAGTTTTACTACTATGTGTCTGTGCCTGGCTCCCTTCAAGTTTTTTCTGTTTGGGATTCACTGGGATTCTTGAATGTTGATATTCATGTCTTACATTAAAACTCGAATGTTTTCTGTCATTATTTCATTATATATTCTTTCTGCCACTTTCTCTCTCTCTTTTCTTTCTGGGACTCTCATAATGCACATATTAGTATGCTTGATGGTGTTCTACTGGCCTCTTAAGATCTCCTCACTATTTTTCTTTCTTTATTCTTTCTGCTCCTTCTCCTCAATCATTTCCATTGTCCTTTCTTCAAGGTCACTGATTATTTCTTCTGCAAGCTACAATCTGCTGTTGAAAAGCTCAGGAAGTTTTCATTTCATTTATTATGGTCTTCAATACCATTTTTTCTGTTTTGTTCCTTTTTAAAATTTCTACTTCTTTATTGAGACCCTCATATTGTTCATTCACTGTTTCACTGATATCGATTAGTTCTTACCTGGTGTTTTCCTTTCTCTCCTTGATCATATTGAAGATCATTATTTTAAAATTTTTGTCCATTATGTCAAAAGTTTGGATTTTCATAATGGCTTCTGGACTTTCACCTTGTTCTTTTGGATGGACCATTTCCTGTTTTATTTTTTTATTTTTTGTTTTGTAATATTTAATTGTACACATTTTAATACTTTACAGTGTTAACTTTAGTATTTATTTCCTGACCTGTCTTTTTCTTAAGTCTGTATCCAACTAGTGATATGACAGGGATTTTCTTCAGTAGCAGGAGCAAACAAAAACAAACACACCAATGCAAAACACACACATACACACACACACACAAAACACAAACACCTTGCTAGTGCTCACTTTCAGAGCTTTGACCCCCTATCAAGAAGATTAGCCCAAGGCAAATGTGAATTGCAGGGTCATCTCTGTCTTTTTTGAGCCTGCATCATGTGCTGGGATTGTGCTTTCTCCTAGCCTAAGGATTTCACCCATTTACTGGAATTTGAATACCCTATCTATTCCCTATGAAATATACTTTCTTCTCTTCCTGGGTACCCTTAAAATAGGTAACTCTTTGCTCCAGACCACTTCAACTTAATTGTTTCCTATACTACTTTAGCTGTCCTCTAAGTGCTTCTGCCTCCAAGACATCCTCTGGGAGGGCTAGCCAGAAATTAGTTTCCTAGTTCAGTCTTTCAGACTTCTGCCTGACAGATTGGCACTGATACATACATACTGCCATAGGCACATAGAGATTGCTCAGCTTCTCCCAGTACAGGCCATGAACCCACAAGGGGAGTGCAGGCTGGCTCCACACCACACTGGGAAAGTGGGAGAGGGGCCAGCTAGGATGCCATGAACTTCTCCTAACATTTGTTAAAGCTTTGTTTCCTTGATTTGGCACCTTCTCTTTACTGCAATCTTTTGACTGTTTTCCAGGGTTCTGAAGAAGATGACTCAGCAGATTTTGCTAGTTGTTTAAAAATTCTGTGGGAGAATAGCCCCCTAGAGCATGTTACATGACCATCTTGGTCCAGGATCTTACTTTTCTATCAAAGTCCAAAAATGGATATTAGTGTATGGTTTATTAAGCTGACAAGACACTTGGAAATGGCTATAGTCCAGTTTAGAGAAAATGTTAATGTGCTTAAAGAAGTGTTTTAAAAAATTCTGTGCTGCATAATAAGGAGGATAGATAAGAAGTGACCATGAGAAGCAGGTGGGCAGGGGAGAATATCTAAGAGGTCCACGCTGCAGCTCTCTCCATTCTTTTCTCTCCTTAGAAGAGTGCGTTTTCCCTGAGGTGATGTTGATTTTAGCAATGAAGTTTCAAGCTTGGCTGATTTGCTCTCTTTTGAAGTCCTGAAGTTGGCAATCAAGCCTACATCTTCGTGACTTAAAGCTTAAATTGTTTTCATTGCATTACTTCTTACTTCCCCTTTTTGCAGGAATTGATACCCAACTACTGATATATAAATTGCCTTCAAGATAGTGTCCTTGCCTGATGTCAACCCTTTATCTAATACTAACAACTTTTAAAATTTTAAAAATATTTGAACTACTCTAGTACAATCTGGAGTCTTTTTTACCTAAAATTGGGAAGAGTAATATTAACTCTAAGTGATTATGACTCAAACACAATGGTAACAAAATGTTCTGCAGAACAAGCTGGCTCTGGTTTTTTTTTTTTTTTTTTTTTTTTATCAGTTCATCGACGTCAGTCAAGGAGAAAACCTAGAGGGAAAACAATCTTTCATTTCTGCTCAAAATAACAGTTAGTTTAGTGGCCTTTTGGAGGTGGACAATATCCCATTAAAAATTCTAAACGCATTTCAGATAAAGGCTTAACATATTATCTTACTTCCTTAAAACGCTTTTCTAATTACAAAATTGCTAAATAAATGTGTCATCTCATTATACACACGTATATTTTCACAAACATATAGGTACATATATTACTTGTAATATTAAAATGTGTACTTATATATTAAAATATTTATTTTATGAGTATTTTATTAGCAGATAAAATATACATCTTTCTACAAAATATACTAGCCATATCTGGGATTATGTAGGAGCAAACTAACTTCTCAAGTTCACCTTGTGAAATCACAATCATGAAGCAAAATTGGAGCTCTGTGCATTTAATTTGCATGGCTTCAAGCTTAGCAAAAGTTATAAGGTAACTGAGTGGAACTCTGGTTGCTTAATATTCAGTTGAGACTCTGTGACTCTACGACAATAGATTCCACAGTCCATAGGTAGGTCATCACGCAAGACTGAAGAAGTAGGAAGGCAACCTGTTATTTGATCCTTTGTTGACTACTATCTTCAGCCTAGAAAAGAGATTTGGAGAAAATGAGCACAAAGTTATAGGTTAGAAGAAGATTTGGAATAGACTTCGTGGTTTTCTTAGCACTACCACACACGTCCTCTACCTAAGGAGATAGGATAGAGAATATATCTCAAGTCATCAAGCCTAGGACAAGGGCTTCAATGGGACTTAGTGCACCAGCTGGCAAACTTAGTATATGACCTCATAATTACATATATTATGTATATATTATGTAAAAAGGCACAGTCTGACTCAGTGGACAAATCAAAAGGGCCAGAGGTTGGCTGGCTGGATGCTATGGTGCTATGATGGAGAATTCAGAAATGTTGCTGCAGTGGGAACTTTCAGATTTTGTTGAGGTAAATATGAATATTTCCCATTATCTATATATGCAATGCATTCAACAGCATGTTGGCATAGGTTATCCTTGATGATGGCCAGAGAATACCTGGAAGGAAACACTGACAATAATGTTGAGAGAAGTGTTCTGGAGTCCCAAATTCTGAGAAAGAAGTAGTAAATAACCACTTACCCATGAGAAAAAGAATCAGTTTTAAACAGTTGCCAAGATAGATCAGTGCCATTTTGGACAGTGCCAAGTAACCTTTCCTGACACCATTCCTCCTTCATCCCAGTTTCCACAGTGAATAACATGAGGGGAAATAGATAGAAACCCAACAGAGGAAACAAAATTTCAAATATATCCTTTTTCCAAGTCAGGGATCTAGATGGTAGAGAGAAGTAAAATATATTTAAAGAACATTTGAAATTCTGATAACGAACAGAATTGAGCATCTTGAGTCCCTGGACCAAGACTATCCTGGACCCAAGGTGACTGAAAGGCATTTTATGGGCTAACAGAGGGCAAAAAGGTCATGGAATTTGCCAAATTTTCATCCAGGAGCAGGGAATAAAAAAATAACCATAGATTTAAGGGAGAATGTGAAAGAAAAGTTGCCTGCTATTATACTAATGAACTTCTCTAGCACAAGTTTCAAAACACATAGAAGAAAACAGTTTTCATAAACAGTTTGTCCACATTAACAATGGATTCTGAAGATATGTGTCAATACTCTTTTGCCGTAATAATGTCCTCTTCCATTGTAATATTTGGGAGACTCACCACTTGCTTTCATTTTCAAATAATTGCAGGAACATAATAACCTATTTCATGGAGTCTATGATTATTTTCAGATTTGATGGAAGCTTCGCTTCTAATGAACACTGACAAGGTGGACCTTAAAATGCCAGGAACAATAGAATCTGTCTTAAATTCTGAAACACATTTGAAATTCATTTTGCTTCAAATTAACAATAAATGTCATTTGGTCATATTTAGCTTATACTATATAACAAATAGAACTAATGTGGTTAATTTTTAATTAATCATTGTCTTCAAAATACCAATGAACCTACAAAGGTAGAGCTTGATTCTCCATTCTTATTCTCTTTTGTCAACAAAATTCAACTACTATTTTCAGGCTTTATTCTGCTATTTTTGCAGTTCAGCAAAGGCAAATATGCCAATAAAATGGTGCTTAAATACCTAAAGCACATGTTACAAGTCTCTACAGTATTTCATGTGCTTTGGTAACATAATGGAAACTAACTGCAACACTGAGCCATGTATCAGAATTTGGCATAAAAAGGATTTCTCCTTGATCTCATCTAAAAAAAGTTTAGTTACTGAAGGATCAAAGGATCTTATTAATAAAATCTATAAAGCAGTGACACAATTTGGACTATGGGGATAGGAACATAAGTTATTGTTATGAGAGTACAGTGGTTTCTCAATCTTTTTCTCTGCTGTTAAATCATGGGCCTTCAGAGCTTCAATTAAAAATTAATACCTGGTCAGCTTAATATGAAATAGCAACAATAGACCAGAGGAGAGCAATGATTTTTATAACATCTGTACAACTTCATTTTGTCTGAAGGGTAAGCACTTACTTCACTTCAATCATACCAAATCTATAATGTAATGATATAGATTCATCATTAATCCTCATTAAAAAGGGAATGACATGGTCATAGAAAGGGGAAGAGAATTATAGCAAAGAAGGTTGTGCTCATGATAGGATAGAACAAGAATATGTAATAAGGAATTTAGTGGGAAAAGTCAAAATGGACAGATAGAAAAAAAAATACAGGCAAGGTTTACCTGCTTGGTGACCTTGGGAGATGAAACATAATAATTTTGAATAGTCAAAAATTCTGAAATTCAGAAGCAAGGAAGAAAGATAATAGTATTTATTGTTAAGTAGGTACAATCAACTTGGAATTACATATATAGATTTAAGGTGTTGATTAGTCAGTTCTATGCAGTTATCCCAGCAGATGTAGGAATTGTTACAAAGAAGAGAGAATAGTATTCTGAAAAAAATGGTCATCTGTATGCAAATGGTAATTAAAACCTGGAGTAGTAATCACACTCAGTGGAAAATGATGAATGGGGAAAGTGTGTGAAGGTACTACTAACTTTATCATATTCATTTAATTCTCACTGGAAATGGAGGAAGAGGCATTTCACCCTTTCATCTGAATCCATGCACTCACAGTCACTTAAATAATCTCTGTCCTGTCACTTTAGTCAATCAGAAAGAAGGTCACATACATCCCATCTCCTTCATTCTTATATTTTTTAATGAGGGCAAATGAATTTCTGAATTTTATTGATCTCTTGTTGCCAAGATGATCATCTGTGATATGATAGTTGTAATACTTTTTAAATTTTAAACTCACTTGATTTTGAATAAGCAATACAAGACCATAATTTATTATGCAGTAAAAAATCTCCCTCCCGTTCCTGCCCCAATCCAGCTGACCACCTTCTTTCATCCTGACCAAGGTAAATACTGTTCATTTTTAATACTTCCAGAATGCTTTTATGCATGTGCATACAAATATAAATATAAACTATTTCTCCTAATCTTATTAAAAAAGGCAACCTGTTATCCACATTTGTTTTGAACCTTGCTTTGGTCACTTAATACACAGATGATGTCCTAATTCTTTTGCAGAGCTGCCTATTTTTGTTTGTTCTGAAAACAAAATTTTGCAGAATTTCCAAATTTTGCCCTTACAATGATGTTGCAATGAATAAACTCATTTATGGTCATTTCATACATCAGAAAATAAATTGGTAGGTCGTACTGACTAGAGATGGTCATATTTCTAATTCTACAGATCATATATATGGCGTCAGTTTGCATGCCAAACATTTATAATATGCTTTCATAGGAATTATATTAATGTACTTCCCTAATAATATATTTTTTCCAAAAACTTCCAGAGGGACTCCAATAATGTATAGCAGCATGACTTTGAGAAGGTTATTTGGGAAGGATATTTTTTATTCAGTTTCTTCATCAGTTAAATAGATAATAGTCATACCCACCACATAGAATTTTAAGGACCAAATAAATTACTATATTTTCATCAGGGTACTTTTATGTGCACAAATGCAAAATTATATGTAGAAGATAAAATTTATTGTCCAAACTGGGCCAATTTTTGAAAACAGGCTGTAGCCGTTTGATGTAATTATGAATTCCAAAAATTGATATTGAATCATGCTTGTAAACTGATCTGCTAATTTGGGTATGATTAAGTTATGATTAGGGCACTGACTGGGCCAAGTCAGTAGGGCCACCCCTTGGTGGGTGGTGGAATCAAATATAAAAGAACAGAGGGAGCAGATTTGAGAAGCAGATTTGAGAAGCAGTTCTGATGTTGGAGAGAATGGCCCAGGAGAAGAAATGTGAGCCATTCACCTAATAGTCTACAACTGACCTTGTGGAGCAAGTGGAGGAGCTAAACCCAGAGAGAAACGCAGCCCCAGGAAGAGAGGAACTCAAGAAGCCTGAACCCTGGCAAATGTCAGCAGCTGTCTTGCTCCAACACATGGCAATGGACTTTGGTGAGGAAGAAACTTATGCTTTGTGGCCTGGTAACTTTGGACTTCTACCCCAAATAAATACCCTTTCTAAAGACCAACCAATTATTGGTATATTTGCAAAGGCACCCCTTTGGATGACTAATACACAGGCATTATAATAAGCTAAAATTACTCCAAACAAACTGAGGGGAATTGTTGTCAACATATGTGCTGTGATAGCTGACTTAATAAGTAAGGATACTAATGTCAATTGGTATATGATATGTTTAGGAAATTTAATTATGTATTATCCTATAATAAAAGTATATGTAAATGGAAGTTCTAATCATTTTTTTTGCACTGCAATGACAAGTCTTGCATAACATCTGGGTTTTATCCACCCTTTTGGGAGGCCAGTGGTATTGAGACTTCTTTAAGAAGCTTTGCTACAGATCAAGAAAATAAGGTGATAGAGAAAGAAGGAGATTATAAAAGTTTGTTGGAAAAGCATAGATGGAGGAAAATATTTTGATATGGAGTGGCCAGGGAGGGATAGAAGGTACATGGGGCTTTAAACACATGGTTCTTACTCCAAGTTCAGCAAATAGCACACAGGAAGACATCCATGACTCCAATTAACCCCTCTGGTCCGTTTGCTCATCTGTAAACTAAAAAAGTTAAATTGATGATCTCTAATTTCCATAATTGCTTTTTATATGCTGCAATTATTTTTTAACACTGGAACATTTTTTAACTTTCAATAAACAAGTAATATAGTTTGTATAATCTCTACTTGGTTTTTGGGAAAGCTCACAACTTGCCAAAACTTCACAAAACATCAGTTGTGTCAAAAATATCAAAGGTAATATAAAGGTCATCGTGTGAAAATTTTTCATATTCTTCTATTAGCCTACTGAGAATTCACATATTATTTACTTTCTCCTTGTTACTATTATTTTTTATTTGTTTGTTTAAAGATTTATTTATTTACTTTTATCCATTTTTACTCCCCTTCCCCCCTGTTTTTGCTGTTTTTGTGTTCATTCACTGGGCAATTCTCTGTGTCTGTTTCCTGCCCTCTCTTCTCATCCTCCTCCTGTCTTCACCAGGATTCAATCCTCGGAACCTCCAATGTGGGAGAGAGGCGTCCTACCACCTGCGCCATCTTAGTTCCTTGTTTTTTGGCACGTCTTGTCTTGGCTCTCCCTTATGTCACTCTCCTGTTACGTCATCATCTTGCTGCGTGGCTCAGCAGGGCCTGATGGTGCATCCACTCACAGGGACTGGTGGTGCACCCACATGTGGGGCCTGAGGGGCTCACCTGCTTGCGGGGCCTGACAGCACACCCATGCACAGGGCCTGGTGGTCCTTGAGCCTTCTTTATTCTTCTTT